>PISX010019119.1:0-38898 GCA_004024625.1 Mellivora capensis
CAGTACCTCCTCTCCGGACTTCACCAGCGGAACCCCATATAAGCCTCTACCTCTTTGCCCCACGTGCGACTTCCCGACTCTCTTTCCCCCAGAGTCGCGGAACCTCGCCCGAGGGTGCTTGCAATAAAGCCGGTCCTCGAATGCTCGCTTGCCTTGGTGCCTTTATTCCATTCAATCGGTCTGTGATCAAACCTAACAAAATGTACATCTGGTTACACAATTTCTTTAAATCAGAGGCAATAAGTAAAACAAATCAATATAAAATAGAACACTGTCTATAAATAAATTTATAAAATAATGATTATATGTAGTGTAGTGTTTTGCTTTTAAAAGCACATCTTTATTCTAGAAAATAACTTCTATAAGAGCAATGACTAGGTTTGCCTCATTCATTGCTTTTCAGCATCCAGCATATTGCCAGGAAGAGAGTGGCTAGAAACTAAACAGGATTCCCAAAATAAATAGGAATTAAGAAGGGCGCTTATCAGATCACCTAAATCAGAGTATGTAACCACTATGTCCAAACTTGTGCTTCATGTGCATTTTTCTGATAAACCTCACTGATACTTGAGCATCTACTAAGCATCTGTTTATGAGATTACTTGGAGTCTGAAGTCCAAGAGAATAAAATTACTGAGAAATTCTCTCCCTCCTTATGTGATTCTCTAAAAAGTTCACTCTGATACTTATTCATCAGAGAATTTGACCTGCATATGGAAATGATAGCAGATCTACAAAAAGGAGCTCCCATCATGGACCTTGGAAACTGCTAATGGCCTGCTGACCACAAGGGTACTGGAAAAAAAAAAATCATATGTTTCAAGGAGTATCTGATGGCTAACATAGCCCTGGTTTTATGGCACTAAGTTGATTTTATTTGCTGCTTATTTTATTATATAAAAGATTTTGGTGATATGACATGGTTTTGACTGGGAAGTTTTGATTTGCTTTTCCCTGTCAGTAGGATTTTATTACTGAATATTTTCTCATGCTTTCACATATAATGATGAGTCTAGTTAAATATTATCCATATACTCCTTTTTAGTCATGAAATAGAATAGATTTATAATAAAAACTCTCTCAATCCTAAAACATCTCTCTGAAAATTCTGTATTAAAGGATTTCAAAAGAATTTGAAAATTTTCAAAAGAAAATGGAGGAGAGGTAAAAACTCTGAAAGTAGTACCTCTAAAGGAGGTAGGACAAGGAAGCCACCATGAGGAATCTAATAAAATACAGTGTGACAGTTTAGTTAGGTCCAATGAAGAATCAGGAGCTGACATTGGAGAAGTTGTCAGGGATCAATCATATCATGAAGGACCATACTGGGTAATCACATGCCCAGTTTGCCTGGGAAGTTCCAACTGGCACCTGTGATACTGACACAATTATCAATAATTATACCCTCTTTCACTATAAAAATGCCTCCATTTTGCATAACAAATATATGGCATATTACCTACAACCTAGCTCAAACAACTGGATCTTATGGCAAAAGGGGAATTATTGCAAATTTTAATATGGCAAATAACAACCGTATTTGTATTGTAAGAAGTCATTCTGAAGCAAAACTACCTTTATTTGCAGATAACAAGATCATGTGTCTGATAGCCATTTGTATGTCTTCATTGGAGAATGAAGATTGTATATGAAAAATCATAAGGGATCTACCAGAATAAGTTCTAGAACAAATACCACAGGAAATAAAATTAATATACAAAATAAATTGCTTTTCTATATAACAGGAATAAACATTTGGAAAATAATTTAAAAGTATATAATTTGAAATAGGACACAAAATACTTAATAAACTTAAGAAAAATGTACAAAATGCTTACACTGAAGTATACAATAAATTAGTAAGAAAAGTTAAGAAGACTTAACATCGTCAAAATGTCAATAATTTCCAATTTGATCTATACTCAATACTATATCAATAGAGACACAGCAGGACATTTTTGTTTTGTTTGTGTTTGTGGAAGTTGACTAATTTACTAAAAATATGTAAGGATATAAAAGATGTAAAATAGACAAATAGGGTCTTGCAAAAAGAAGAGCACCTCTGGTTTGTGTTTCATATTTGTTGCCTTGTTTCAGGATTTACTGTAAGGCTATAATGATCAAAGTCACTTAGTCCTGACAAACAAACAATCTAGTAGATTAATGGAATGGAATACAGATTTCAGAAATAGACCTAGACATATATGTTAATATTCTGACAAAATTCAAAGGAATGCCAATAGGAAAAAGAAAATCTCCTAAAAAATGTAAATGAAGCAACTGGATAAATGTAGGGGGGAACGAATCTCATTCTCTAATATATTAAATGATAATAAGAAAACACTGAGACAGGGGCACCTGGGTGGCTCAGTGGGTTAAAGCCTCTGCCTTCGGCTCAGGTTATGATCCCAGGGTCCTGGGATTGAGCCCCTCATTGGGCTCTCAGCTCAGCAGGGAGCCTGCTTCCTCCTCTCTCTCTGCCTGCCTCTCTGCCTACCTGTAATCTCTGTCTGTCAAATAAATAAATAAAATCTTAAAAAAAAAAAGAAAGAAAACACTGAGATATTAGAGCTAAAAGAGAAAGTTGTAAATATAAAGCCTCTAGAAAAAATATGAAAATGTTTTTGCAAATTTGGAGAAGGCAAATCTCTTAGGACAGAAAAAACACTAACCATAGAAACAATGACAAATTGTACTTTAAAATTAAACATCTTGCTCACCTAAATAAATTAGTAAATAGTAGGGGCACCTGGGTGGTTCAGTCTGTTGAGTGTCTGACTCTTGATTTCAGCTCAGGTCATGATGTCAAGCCCGACATCAGGCTCTGTGCTTCGTGGGGAGTCTGCTTGAGATTCTCTCCCTCTCCTTCTGCCCCTCCCTCCTCAAGTAAATAAATATTTTTTTAAAATAGTAAATAATAAATCCAAAAACTAAAAAAAATATTTTCATTACATCTGACAAAGGGTTTTTATATAAAATTCATAAAGTACTTCTACAAATCTAATAATAAAAATCAATCAAAACAAAAAAACCTGAGAGGGACCTGGGTGGTTCAGTTGTTAAGCATCCTACTCCTGATTTTGGCTCAGGTCATGATCTCAGGGTTGTGAAATTGAGCCCCATGTCGGTGCTAGGCATGGAGGCTGCTTAAGATTCTCTCTCCCTCTCACTCTGCCCCTCCCCTGCACCCGTCCACATGCAAGAGCTCTCTCTCGTTCAAAAAAAACCACAACCAAACAAAAACACCAAAAAACCGAAGAGGCACAATTTTACTTCCACTGTAATGATTTAAATCCAAAAGACTTCAGTTACCAGTCTCTGCAGTGTCCCCAGTGATCTTTATCTTTCTGGTATTCCACCTAAACCTTTCCTACTATGTATCAGGATTGTTCTGTGTTACTAATACCACATGGCAATAGTGATGGTACATAATTATAAGATTTTATTACAGAAGTCTACAGCTTCTATATTGAGTCCTCTCTCTCTCTCTCTCTCACTTTATCTTTCTTTTCACTCTACCTCTCCATCACTATGGAGAGATCACCAGTGAAGAAAATGGAGATTCCTGCCAATATAGATGTGAGCTTGAGAATGGCTAGTCCAGCACCTTCAGAGAACTGGAACCCTGTTTAACAACTTGACTACAACCTCATGAGAGGTCCTGAACCAGAATCATCCAGCGAAGTCACTGCTGAATTCTTGATTCTCAAGAGCTTTGTGAGGTAAGACATAGCTTGCTTTGGGGGGAGTTTTTTTGTTAGTTGGTTTTGGGGTTTTGGTTTTTGTTTTTGTTTTTTTAATGTTTTGGATAACTGCTTATATAGAAATAGATGACTAATGCCAAGGCAGATAATACCTAAAGGTGTAAGGATTTGCAGCAACTTGAAGTGACACACATTAGAAAATTGTTATGATAATTTATCATAATATAAAAAATAAACTAATTCTACATTCTAGCAATTTCACCAATAAAAATAGGAAAAGTTCCCAAAGAAACAGTAATGTTCATACCAGCTTTATCCAAACCATCTCAAATTGTATACATCAAGAGGAGAATGGGTAAACATGTTATAATTCATACTATGGGATTCCTAAAAATAAAAAGGAACTCATGATATGTGCAGCATCATTGTGTGTCGAAAACATGCTTAGCAAAAAAAGGTAGACATAAACTGTTAATTTCATCAATATAAAGCTCTAGAACAGAAAAAAATAATGGTCTGTTGTAAGAAAAATCACAAACAAGACCATCAGGAGAAGGGAGGAAAGGGAGAGTAGAGGATAGTCAACTGGAAAGGAATATTAGAAAAGCTGCAGGTGTAATGGAAACTGATATATATTGAAAGCTAGTGTGTGTTTGTATGTATAGAGGAGTAGTGGTTATACTAGTGCATACATTTGAAAAAATTTCATCTAACTGTACACCTAAATTCTCAACAGTTTATTGCATCTCAATTATGTCTTTATTTAAGTAAATATTTGAGGGATGCCTGGGTGGCTCAGTTGGTTAAGCGTCTGCCTTCAGCTCAGGTCATGACCCAATCCCCCATTGGGCTCCCTGCTCAGCAAGAAGCCTGCTTCTCCCTCTGCCTGCCCCTCCCCCTTTCTCTCCCTCTCTCTGACAAATAAATAAATAAAATCTTTAAAAATAAAAAAGAAAATATGTGATAGGAGAAATGTCTCTCTGCTGTGTGGTAAATTAATAAGATAGCAAAACTGACATCAGAAAGGTACTTTAGGTGACTGATTTAGTAACCTAGATGACAGATGATGTTGAGTTTAATTCTATGATCAGACCTATCAGGCACAAAGAAAAATGAAGTTAGTCATGACCTTGAATAGTAAAATATCAGCTTGGGTTATCTCATTATTCTTCAAGTTCAACCCATTGCTTCCATTTCAGATCTAATATAGATGTTGCAATCAAGAGTAACATGGGGGGCGCCTGGGTGGCTCAGTGGGCTAAAGCCTCTGCCTTTGGCTCAGGTCATGATCTCAGGGTCCTGGGATTGAGCCCCGCATCGGGCTCTCTGCTCAAGTGAGGAGCCTGCTTCCTCCTCTCTCTCTCTCTGCCTGCCTCTCTGCCTACTTGTGATCTCTCTCTGTCAAATAAGTAAATAAATAAAATCTTTAAAAAAAAAAAAGAGTAACATGGATTTGCTCTGAATAATTGGTTGAGTAATTTTGCTAAGAAACTCAAAGACAATAGTTTCACACTATCTCTGAAAAAAGATCCTTATCTGCATATCATTAAGGAATCTGTCCTCAAGAAGTTCCATGTGTCAGCATTTATTTTCTTATTATACTGGAATCTAATCTACATCTGTTAGAAATACTAAGTTTACAATAATGATCTAGAATTAATGACTGGTATAGGCATTCTACAAACTTAGGGACCTCTCCCCTATTTTGTTATCTTACACAACTTAAGGTAGGGAACTGAAGACTTAGAGAATTTTTATTAAGAAACCCTCTCCTGCACTCTTCTAAAATTTGGATTTTAACAGATGTGGAGAAGATGCTTCTGCTTCTAGGAATATCCCAGGAAATAATGACCCTGTACTAATACCAAAAACAATAACAACAATGAAACATATAAGAGATGTTTACCATGTGTCAAGCTCTTACCATGTATCATAGCAATTACTACTCAAACTTATGAATAATTATTATCTTCCTTTTTTATGTATGAAGAGATTAAGGCTATATGAAGGTAACTGAAGGCCAGCAAGTAATGATAGGGATAGGAATTTAAATCCTTGTCAAGTGTGGCTCCATAGCTTATACTCTTTAAGGGCCACACTGTACTGTAGGACCTGCTTGCTCTTGTGTTTTTGTTGGCAGCTGTACGTGCTGAACTTAGAGCGAGACACTGTCAGGAAGACAGAAAGGTTTTTCTTTCTTCCTTTTTAAAAAGAAGACAAATTTCAAGGAAAACAAAACTCAATTTCCATTAATTAAAAAATAAGCATTTTTAGAGGCAAAACACTTCTCTAAAAGCCCAGGTCATATAAGTAGAC
This sequence comes from Mellivora capensis, assembly GCA_004024625.1. Lineage (NCBI taxonomy): Eukaryota > Metazoa > Chordata > Mammalia > Carnivora > Mustelidae > Mellivora > Mellivora capensis. The sequence continues at coordinate 6,021 of PISX010019119.1, forward strand.
AAAACAGTGTCTCTGCTTTCACCAATCCTGGCTTCTACTGAGGGAAACAGAAAATAAAAAATAATAAATTAGTAAGCAACATAGTATAAAATTATCTGCCTGATTACTGAAGGCTCCAACTATAAGGAAGGATAAAAACATAGATGAGAATAAGCGGAACTGTGGGTACAAGGTTGAGTGTTGTTTGCAATATTACACTGAATGATCAGTTTAGGCCTCACTGGAAAGGTAATATTTGAGCAAATCCTAGAAGTTAAGTGAATTAGCCAGTGGATATCTGGGAGAAGTACATTGCATAGGAGACAGTATATTAAATATACATTCCTTATTGTTATCATAACCAATATCTCAGAACAGGGAAAAAAATAGGTGAAGAGTATTATATTTTCCTTTAGTACAAATGTGAAAGGCTGCCAAAAGGAGGCAGAACTCTCTAGAGAAGGCTAAAAACCACTCTGTGTTCCTTTTCCTTCACCTACCTTGTAGCCACATAATAGAAGTTTAAGGATTCAATGAGAGAGGCATTCTTGTATAAGAAGTTAATTGGCCTATGAGTAGAAAGAGCTGTGCAATTTCTTATCCCCTCCTCCCACAGAGATACTCGCACCACTTCTAGCTCAAGGCAATTAAAAAAGGAAGTCAAGAAACCCACTCATAGATGTCTACCATGATGGAAAACTAACAAGGGCAATGGCTATCTCTACCACAGATAGAAAACTTGCGTACCAGCTTCTTACTGCTCTGGGAACACCAAGTGGATAGAGAACTCCTAGGTAAATATGCCCTGAATTCTCTGTAATCTGAGCGGACCAAATGACTACTCTAGCCTGATTATTTCCTGAAAAAGTCTAAAGGTAATAGGCAGGTTTGAATAACCCTAATAGTGAATCTGAGTGAGAAAGACCTTCACTTCCAGAATCTGACATCATTTGATGTCATTTGACATCAGCCATCATATAGCATAACTCATGTCAGGGAATAGTGCAATGCTTGAGATCTCCAAAAGTGGAAAGGAGAAAGACGGTTATCTTCAGGGAACACATCCAACACCCCCATGAAAGAATAACTCAGCATTTAGGTATCTGTCACCCAGGGAACACAATTTAAGATGTTTCTGCTCCTTTTATTATCTTCTTTCCCTCCACTCCAATCTCACAAAAAAGTCAGAATTTAAGAGAGAAGGAAAGGTGTAACAAAAAAGTGAAGAAATAGTGTCAGACTAAAGAAATGTTAACTTAAGGTTGATCAGAGAACAGAAGAAAAAGCAAAACAAAACTCAATGGGAGACTGAAAGATGAATTTAGAGGAGAGTTTAATACCTCAAAATGAGATTATTCTAAACTTTAAAATGAATAGAAAATTTATGGGATTTACCTTAGATATTGTCCAAGTATGGGGAAAAGAGATTCAACAGCAGATGAACTTTGAAGAGAAATATAACTTCTAGACAATATCTACCTATGTATGTTCAGTACTTAGTGTGTTCAATAAATTTGTTACTGGGAAATTCGAGCAGATATTAAGTATCCCCTAATAAAAGACATGAAATTAAAGATCTACAAAAATCCTTAGAAAAAAATTAAAGATGCAATTGAAGGAATGATACTAAATATTAAAATAGGAATAATACTATTACTTCAATATCTGGATAGCTCTGTCTTCAATACGTATTTTTTTAAAGATTTCATTTATTTATTTTAGAGAAGGACTCAGCAGAGGCAGGTGAGGCTAACCTGACTGAGCCACCCAGGCACTGCTATCTGCAATATATAAATATTTACACTTGATACTTTTAATCACCTAAATCATATAAGCAACCGCTTGATTAACTTTGGCATTCAGTAACATCAAAGTGCATATGCTTTAATGTTAAAGGAATGTGAAGTTACAACTAGAAATTGGGGCTTCATTTTCTTCTGAGAATATTTGCATGCACATTCTTATTATCTCTATAGTCTCATGAGTTTGATAAGGAAGATAGTATGATAGCTGTAGGAAATGACATATGGAGAAAATAAGGCCCTAGTTCAAGTCTTCTTAAATATTCGTTGTAGAACAGGGTTAAGACTCCTCTAGTCAAATTCCTAGGGCAATAATCCAAATTACACAAGTATAACCAGCCCTCTTCTTTCCAAAGGTAAGAAAATACTTGGATTGTTTTGAGATTTAAAAGGCCTCTCCAGTTGACTTTACTGGGAGGGTTATTTGCTATTCAATTCTCCCATTTTCTAGAGAATAAATAATCTTTAAAAGAAAATAAAATGCCTTATTTAAGTTACACATTAATGGCTTAGGGTAAAAATAAAATTTAACTCCCAATCAAATTAATCCCTATAATATTATGATAAGAGTACAAAATATGGTACTAATTCTGTATCATTATAAAAATCATTGTATAACTCTACAAAGTACAATGTAAACACTAAATTTATATTACACACTCCACCCATTAATAAGGAAAACCATCTGAATACCAAATAACTTAATAATGGGGAAAACATGAATGTTTTTTAAAGCAAAGATCCTTTGTAATAATTGAAACCCTGCCATGAACTCAAGTTTGGTTGTAGAACCAAAGTCTATGTAGTGAGGCAAAAATATATACCTTCAACCACAAGTATGTGTCATTCCAGCAAAGCCTACCTGTATTTAAACTGTGAAAATCCTGTCTTGGAATGACTAGGAATTGTGACAGTGACAAGAAGCCATAGCGCTACTATCATATTTAAACAAAGGTAAAGTTAGTCTTAATTTCAACTTGAAAAATTCTTGATATGGAAGCAGATTTTCAAGTATGTAGAACAGAGACCTTGATCATTAAATATTCCATAATTCAATTATTATGAGAAGATTATTCTAAATGAAGCCTATGATATCAGAGAGACATTTTTGTAACTATTTAAATTAAAAGCCAATTCTTAAATTCCTACCTACAATCTAAATGTTTTGTCTGGAGGGTGGTGGGCAGCTGGATTCTGAGAAATACTGGGTGATAATATTTCTTTTTTTTCCCCTCCCCAGGTAGATGTTTGCCTCAGGGTAGGTTATTAGAAATGGTGTATTTACAACCAAGCAATTAAGTATGCTGAGGAAATTATTTTTTTCTAGATAAAACCAAGTGGCACATTTGGAAAGATAGGACAAATTAAGGTTGTATGTAGAGACTAATTCTGTTAACTAACAGGCTTAGAGTGAAGAATCACAATGTACCCTCTGCATGAAGGATCATAGCCTGTTTAAAGTTAAAAATGATGAGAAAAGTAGTTATGGGATAAAAAAAACTTCAGCAACTCACAAAAAAGTCTCCTAAAGCATTTTAGGAGTTCAGGCAACAGCAAGAACAGAAAATATTTATGAATCTTTAACTTAATTTTTTTTTAATTCAGTTGTTAGTACTTCAAAGTTAGGGTTACATTAAGGATCAAAAAGTCAATCAAATTCATCTCTACTCAATCTATCCTTGAAAATAAATTCATTGTATAAAAATCTTACTTTATTCCAATAGAAATAACAATGTATTCTACCGCTTAGTTCCAATTTATTCTAAAAATTTTTCTGTTGTATCTCCATTTCTTCTTGTTAGTGTATTTTTACTATAAGACAGAATGTAGTTGCATTGAAAGAGTTTATAAGATTGTGAAATTTGTTTTAAGACCTATATGTATGAGTAGTTGTACATAGACTGTATGTAATTTGTGAATATAATTACACACATTCATACGTATATGCATATTTTATTTTTTCAGCCAATAGTTGCCTCACACATGAGTTGCATTTATTAAAATTCTTTATAGGTATTCCTTATGTTTTGTGGTTTGTATAATATGCCCAATGATTTTCAGATAAAACATTCTATATGTGATATTGACTCATTATGCTTGGTTGAATAATGAAGTAGCAATAATCAAAGCACTTGTAAATATTAAATATGGTGGTAAGTAAACTTTTGAAATCAGCAAAGTAAATACCACTTTTCTTCAATGTGTGGTCTAAGGTACTTGTTGAAAATGAATATTCCTGAGTATTCAGAATTTTTCAGTGTATGGTTCAGGAATCTCCATTTTAGCAAGTTTTCTAGGTAATTCTTTTGATAGCACTATATACAAGATCAGGACAGTTTATATAACTTTGAGGTTCAGAAATTAATATTCCACACATAAGAAGAGATAGTAGCTATTAAAATCCTCACCTCAATGCTTTATATCCTTCCTTTACTTTTGTATAAGCACAATATAATAAATTTAATCAATTTAATAAAGAAAAAAACTTATTCTTTGCAATTATGGAAATGAAAAAGTCAATAAAATGTTTGGTTTTTTTAATTCCTCTTCAACTTTCTAGGTGCTTCTACTTCCACTAGTTATCCAAAAAGCCTCTTTTAATTTGGCTCCCAGTATCCCACATTTTCGCAGATGATTTTTGTCCTTCTTTAGAATCAGCTTTAGACATCAAAGCTTCTATTTCCATCCAGCCCTATTCAGCCACTCAAATGGCTTTTTTTTTTTTTTTTTTATGGGGTTGCAGCAAACTGAAACTCTGATCACATTCTCTGCACTAAACTGCAATGACTCCATTCCCTCTCATCACTGACAAAATGTGAAAGTCCTATTGGAGAGTTTACATGACACATAGTTCCCATCAGAGCTATTTATAAAGTCATCTAAGCTAGTATGCAAAGAATTAAACATTAAAATGTACCACTAAGTTTTACTTTTTACATAATAATTGGAAAAGAAAAGTCAGAGCTGTGGCAATGAAAAGACATCTTAAACATGGTACCATCATGAATAATAATAAAATTACATATTTTTCATTAAAACAAGGCCATCAGAGATAAATAATAATGTATTCATCTATTTAGTTAAAAAACTGTTTACTAAGATAGACATGAATAGGAAGGAAAGACCTATTTCCCTGTCTTGTCTGAATTTCAATCCACAGGTTTCATAAATGCTAGGAATGTGAGAATGATTTTCTATCCATAAACAACTACCAACTCTGTAACTTCTGAAACAAATTAAGAGCTATACATAACATTAGACAGAAAAACATATGTGCAAATTTTAAATAGAAAAAAATGTTTTTTCAGGATTCCACTCAAATGTATTGCACATGAAACATTCCCAGTAAAAGGCTGTCTCCACTTTTGAGAAAGCTACTTAATCTCATACTCTTAATGAAAACACATTATATTTTAAAGTAAAGGGAAAAGGTATGAAAAGTGCTGAAAGAATTAAGCAGACCCTGCCTCTGCTTAGAAACTAAAAAAAAAAAAAAAAAAAAAGCGCTTTCACACCTTATTTTCTGAGTCTCTTCTTAATCACAAATCATCTGCATCTCCCATTACCTACCCTAGAGAATGGAGGACCAGAGAAGTTAACTCAAAATTTTTTGATAAAATAATAGCTTAACTCCTCTCCCTTTTATCTCCTTTTATTACAACTACCACATAAGAGTGTCAACTCCCATGAAAACCTTAGGGCAAGGGCTTTATTTCTTCTATAGATTTTTTTTCCTCTTATTTGGGAGGAGGGCAGTATGAGAGTAATTCTTATAAAGTTTACTTCAAAATGACAGTATGGAAGAAAGCAAGAAATATAAATAATCAACCTCTAACTTGCCTTTGGTCCTGGCTGGACATCCTGAGGCAATGTATATGTGTGGTGTCAGGGGCTGTTTAGGTGTGTAGATAAATAATGCTTTTAGGTGGAGGAATATTCCCTGATACTTTTGGTGCAATGAAGTTCAAGAAAAATTTAGGTGCAAAACACTTCAGAGCACACATTGGCTCAGGGTTTGGGGGAATTCATCTCCCCTCTTCCCATCTTTTTCATTTAGTGCTGCAAGGCTTTAAGGCATCAGTGCCTAACTTGACAATTTTGGCTTAACATTCACCTGGTTCAGCTTATTTTTTTCAACACTGCAGCAAGACCGAGTCTTTTCTAATCATATATCCTCTCTATACATTCATCAACTAAATTCTCCACCCCATGCCCCCTCCCATCTTCAAGGAGGGGATAGGGAAATCAGAACAGGGCTCCCAGAGGTCATTAGTACTCCTTGGCTCCTTTGGCCTTCCATCTGTACTATAGGGATGTCCTATATAGAATTAGATATCCTATGGGGTTAGATTAAGTCTCTTTCCTTTTGGCCCTAACTGGGACTGCTGTCCCTGGTGCTGAACCATGTTTGCCCATCAGGGAATCTGCTGCCAGGTCAATGGGGCTGAATAGAAAATCTGGCTGACTGATCTTAAAGAATGCTCAGGTGCAGCAATACTTTGGTGAACAAGAACAGAACCCCTCCTCCCCATACACACACACACACACACACACACACACACATCTCCTGGGTATTCTCCAGGATCCCGTTTGCAGTTTTCTCCTCCAGACCCCCACCCAAAACGCCTCCAACATGGCCTCAAATGCCGGCTTGTATCAGCACAGCCCACCTCGATATCAGATTGCAGTATTATGAAAATGCTACCCCCCAAACACAAAGTCTTTATGACGTTAGCTTTTCTACTCTAAAACAAAACAAATAAAATCTAATAAATTAATAAATAAACCAAAGTGACCTTCTTCTTTCCTCTCTCTATTTTCTACCCTTATTTTCACATTCCCTTAAATTATAACCCCATATCCTAGAACAGTGTTTAAAATCTGGGTGGTCTCCCTAGTTCCACATCCCCACCCCCTCCCCCACCCCTCCGGAACAAAACAACGCTGAAAACAGCACATCTTACCCAGGGTAGAGCGATAGCAGGAGCAGAATCCACACCGTCATTTTCTGTGAAAATACAGGAGTCGAGTAGTCTGAGCTTCCTGTGCTCCATATATTTGTCGAACTCATCGTTTTTTTTTTTTTTTCCTCTTCTGCCTCTAGTCTCTTGGTTGCAGAAGATTCCCTCCCCTTTGTATTATTATTATGCTTATGATCTGATGGTGGCTCCCCCCACCTGCCTCTAGTAGGTCCCGACAGTGGGGAGCTGTATTGCCATCAGCTTTGGGAATTAATATTCAGGGGGCAGAAATAAGATCAGCACAAACGCTTGCAGATACCATCAAAGCGTCAGCTCTGGGAGCGGCTTCCAAGTCTGGGGGAATAATGTATTTGAGGCAGGGGGAGGGTAAGGGAGAGACGCACACCGAGACAAATGAGGGAGAGTGATGCGCGCACACTCTACACATACTCATGCCCCTCACACTCTCACATACTTCCCCAGGTCCATCATTTTAGGTCTGTTTATTTGTTTGCTCTGTTTCGATTTTTTTTTTTTTCCTTTTTCTTTTAGAGTGGGAAGGCAGGGCTAGGGCTGTGTGTGTGTGTGTGTGTGTGTGTGTGTTTAAAAGAAATTTTTTAAAAGATCAAAGAGTCTCTACGCCGTAAACTATCACACAGATTAACTCTGAGGTCAAAGTGGAAGAGATGCTCGCTGCTGCAGCACGAATTAACACATGCGTGGTGTCTTCCAACGCTTTTAAACTCCTTCCTCCACACACAAGCATGGAAGGACTGACTTTCATGGGGACAAGAGATGCCTTAACAACCCAGTAAATTGTATTACCAATGACAGAAGGTTTTGTCTCATCAGATCTGCCAAGAATCCTTATTAAAATCATGCAGTCTTAGAAATCATGGTTACACTGTAGGGGGAGGAGGGGCAGACAGTGGGGGAGGAATGGCTCTTTGTAACATCCTGTAGGGAACACAGATTTGGTGAATTTTCAATTTGAATGAAGGGAGAAAACATTAATAGAATTAAAAGACATGAAAAAATTCCATGCTCCCCAGGATTCACTCCTCCGTTTTCTGTTCCCCATCTCCAGTTAAAATATAAGGACAAAAACTACTTGAAGGTTGAAGAATATAATAGCATTGACAGCTGCTTGAGTAGAGAAAACAGAGGACAAAATAGGGGCTGCTTTTGGAAGAGAGTTGGACAGAGGGGGAAGGTCAAGGGGACATTGAACAATATAAGGAGATTTCTATTTGCTGTATGGAGATTGACTTTTTTTTCATTCTGCTTGGTGACAATCCTTAAAATTTGTGGGGTAGATGAGTCGTGTTAGCATGCTTCCCTCTTGCCTGCAATGTTACCATGGATACTGATACATGGGAGATATCCCTCTGTGCCATCCTAGTTCATCTGCCACAGAGGAAACCCCATTACTCATCATCATAAAGAAGAAAGTGAAAGAGTGTTTCAAGTTTTCTGTAGGGTCCAGGCCACAGCAAAGATGTGCATGGAGAAATACGGGTGAAGAGGACAAATCAGACCCTTGCTGGTATATAGCAGGGCATCACTTCAAAAGCTGTATCTTTTCTACAGGAAGAAATTCTTCCAGTTGGGGAACTTTAGTATGGAGTCCAGGAGGCATACGAATCTAACAGTAAACGAATAGATCCACACTCCATCCGCAACCCTAAGGATTGCTCAAGGACAGCAGAATTACTGGTACCTCCTGGCAATGACAGAAGTTGAGGAGACTCATTCTAAAAATGAAACAAAAAATGCCTAACAGACATACTTGGAATCCTGCACACCTTCAGAAAACTGCCCTACTTTATGGCATTTGAACAAAATCTAATCAAAACAACACTATTCACAGGCAGCAATTGACTTCTTTCTATTGTGATTAAAACAGAGGAAGAACTAATGCAAATCCCTATCTTTGTAATTCTCTTGTTCCTTGCTGTGCTGTGAGGAACTTTGGCCCTCCTTATATTTACATTTATTTACAGAAGAAGCTGGGTTGTTAATAGCTGTATCTTTGTTTTTAGTGAAGATACTCTATTGTGTTTTTGTAGACGAGGGCCCAATGCCTACCAAAACCAAGCCAGGGAGAGAAAAGAAAGGAAAGGGCTGTTTCTGAATAAGTCAAGTGGTGGAAACATACACACTTGAAGAGTTACTATATCCCATTGGAATGAGTTTCCACTGCTCGTTCCACTTAGAGTTGCCAGAGGAACTGGAAATAAAAGTATGATAAGTATCCTAATTTTTAAAACACAAAGGAGGGCATACCAAACACAGGCAGGCCATTAGGTTCAAATACTGTTTCATACCACCTAAAAAATTGATGTGAAAATTCAGTCTTCTTGCAGTTTTGCAACATTACGTTTTTTTTCCCCAAGTTTAGTAACAAGCATATTAACCTGGAAGAATGAATGCTTTCATATTCACAAAGTAGTAATTCATATACTAATCCCTTATCAATATCACAATGATCTCTATAAATTCTAATCTATTTTAATAATGGAATACCTCTCAGCATATTAAGAGAATCCGTGGAGGAAAATTTACTTTGTATAGTATTTGGGTACAATTTTACTGGCACTATTCCTGGTTAGACTTCGTTTTGCCTCTGTGGGCCTGTGGGTGCTCTGAAGAAAATTATTTTAATGTATTTTTTAAGATTTTGCAATAGATATTAAATTCACTGGTAATTGTAAGACACCTTATCCACTAATTTTTTTTCTAATTTTTTAAATTTTTAATTACCTTTTAGTTACATACTTAAGAAAGTATGTTTATAATGCATATTTAAATAATTATTATGTGGTAAGTATGATGGCTATACTTTCATTGTAAATAATATATGTATTTATGTGTTATATTTATATTAAAATTTTAAAATTATTGTAAAATAGAAAGGAAAAAACTACCACCTACATTCTGTCATCCAAGCAAGCTGTTCTCAATATCCTAGAAATTCATTTCACAGTTTTTTTTTCTGAATAAAGTTTTATTTTTACTTTTAATTTGACATTTTATTATTGTTACTATTATTATAGTATTACTATGCTGAAAAGTGAATTATGAGGTCAAATGTTGGATCCGGTTTGGCTGTTGATACCAAATGTCTCATCACTTGAGATATTAAAACGTATTACTTAGGTTCTAGTTCTGATAATGATGAAATTGACTAGCCATCCTGAATATAATAATTTTAAGTGGTAGACAAAATATAAAATAAACAATTGTGTAAAATACTAGAATGTTGAACACTTGATCACAGAAAGACAAAACTGAATTGGAGGAGATCTAAGATTATGTACTTTTCCACTGAGGGCAGTTAAAGGATGACCAATTTTTCCGTATTTGCCATGAACTTGCCTGGTATTAGCATGAGAAGTCCCACATCCTAGGAAAACCCTCAATCCTACAGGGACAGGATGGCTAGAATCCAAAGGCAGCTATTTTATGGTTGGAGATCTATTTTGTGTGTGTGTATATGTAAAGATTTTATGTATTTATTTGACAGAGAGAGAGAACAAGCAGAGGAAGCAGCAGAGGGAGAAGCAGGCTCCCCGCTGAGCAGGAAGCCCAATGTGGGCCATGATCCCAGGACCCTGGGATCATGACCTGAGCAGAAGGAAGACACTTAACCAACTGAGCCACCCAGGTGCCCCCTGGTCTGAGATTTTAAAAGAGGGTGTGGGCCTGCCAAAGCCTCTCAAACTGAGGGCAGAAATCACAGAAAAGAGTAACAACAAAGGGAGGTAAGACCCCAAATCTGTATGCAAACTTCCCTTAGATGTTTGTTTTTGGGTAAAAGGGGGAAAAGACACCAAGAAGCCTGGAGAAAAGCAAAAACTGAAAGACTGAAAAAGCTGAACCATAGTTGAGTGGCCACTCATTGCAGGAGATACCGAGTTTGGAGTCTGAATCCACCAAGTTAGAGGATCATAATAAATACCTACACTTTCCTTAGAAACCCTAGAAGGACCAAAACACTTCTCTATTCTAGGACTAAGGATTTGCTCTAAACTTAAGGGCAAAACTGAAACTAACCTGGAAACAGTATAAACTAATCCTGCACCAGATGAAAGTCCATTTGCTAATAACTCCTAATAAAACAAAAAGCAACATTCTTTAGAAGATTATTAAAAATCAGAATGTCAATAATATATAAGTTGTATTGGTACATGGTACAATTCTTTGATGCATGGTTAAAAAAAAATAAGATACATGAAGCACAGGATAATAGGACACTTTTTCTTAAAAAATAGCATTCAATATAAACCAACAAAACCTGAGATCCAATTAGCAATTAAGGGATATTCAGTTAACTGTATTAGATAGTTCAGTGACTTAAAGGAAGATATGGTTATGATGTTTATGTGGTCAATGAGTGTAGACTAGGGACTCTCAGCAAAGAAATGGAAACTTTTAAAAAATGGCAAATTCTAGAACTGAAATTTATAAAGATTGCAAGGAAAAGTTTATGCATGAGTTTTAATAACAGATTGGAAATTGCAGGATAGTAGAAGAAATGACCAGTAGACTTGAAGATAAATCAATAAAAATTATCTAACATAAAAAAAAAACACAGAAAAATGTTGAAAAAAACTTAAAAGACCTACTAAAAACCTGTGTGACAATATCAAGCCTCCTAATAAAGTAGTGTAGGAGGAGAAGAAAGAGAGAATAAACCAGAAACATATTTAAAGTAATAATGGTCAAAAAATTCCCCCAAATTGATGAAAAATATTACATTAGATCCAGGAAGCTCAGAGGACTCCAAGCAGGGTAAACATAATGAAAACTACGCCTGGAAACTTTACAGTCACACATCTAAAAATTAAAGATTAAATGAAAGCTTTAAAAATATTCAGAGAACAATGAAACACATTAATTGCTAGAGGCTAATAATGCAATGATGGTTGACTGATGAAAACAATTAGGGTCAGGAAACAGTGGATGACATCTTTAAAGTGCTGAAAGAAAATGTATACATCAAATTCTAAATCTAATAAATGGATCTTTCAAAACTGAAGAAAAAAGAGACAATTTCAAATAAAGGCTGAGAGAATTTGTCACCAGCAGAAATGAGATAGAAATAAATCGTTCAGGCTGAGGGAAAGTGATACTGTATGGAAACCCAGATCTATACAAATGGAGAGCATCAAGCATAGTTAATATTTGTGGAAAATAAACCACATATTTTATTTTGTTCCCTTTAAAAGAGATCTGACTTTTAAATGCAAGTATTATAACAGCTCATTTTGGAGTTATAACACATATATGTATAGGACCACAGAGTATCCCAGAGCTGGAGTTAAGTTATACTGTTCCAAATTTCTTCTATTTCATAAAGTGATATAATAGTAACTATAAATAGACTTTGATGAATTAAAAATGAAAATGGCAATCCTTAAAGCACCACTGCAAATAATATAGAAAGGTATAGCTAAAAATCATTAGAAAAATTAAAACCAAATACTAAAAAAAAATAATTCATATATGAAAAAGAAGGCAGAAAATTACAGATGGGGAGAAAACAAGGAGACAAGGAGAATACAAATAGCAAAATGCTGGCTGCAAATAGATATAAATTTTAAAAAAGAGTATTAGAAGAGATAAAGTATTATTTCTTACAAAGACAAAAGGATTGATTCATCAAGAAGACATAAATATTATAAATGTTATAAAATTGTACACACCTGATAATAGAGCTTAAAATGAAATGAAGCTACTGTGAGTTTTTACAGTAGAAATAGATATATCCCACACAGTTGGCAATATTAAAAGTCTTCTGACTTCTCATTTACAGAACACTATACTCAATAATTGCAGAGTAAATTAACAGATGTACATACTTTTCAACTATTCATAAAATAATCCTCAATACATTTCAACTTTTGAAAGCTTACAGTGTATATTCTCTTACAACAGAATTCAGTTCTAAATCAATGATAGGTAGAGAAATTCCAAAAATTTTTTAAATTGAACAGTATAGGTCTAAATAATTCATAGATCAAAGAGGAAACCACATTTGCTCAAAACAAAAGAAAATACGACATTTCAAAATTTGTTTTGTGGAGCTAAAGCAGAACTTGGAGGAAACCTGTTTAACTGTCAGCATACAGAAAAGAAGAAAAATTAAAATCAAATTTCTACACTTTTCTGGCTTTAGAAGTTAGAAAAAAATAAATTGAGTTCTACATATACATAGTCATTTGATTTTCAATAAAAGTGAGGCATTTCAAAGTGGACAGCTTAATATTTTAAAACAGTGATGTTGGAACAGATGGGTAATTTTTATTTTATTATTATTATTTTCTGCATAGGCTCCATACCCAATGTGGGGCTTGAACTCAGACCCTGAAATTAAGAGTCACATTCTCTACTGATTGAACCAGCCAGACACCTCTAAATAGGCAATTTTTAAAAAATAATAATAACCTTTGTCTTTTACTCCAGCATACATGCAAAGGCTAAAAATTAAAGTTTTTAGAAAGAAGCACTACCTTCATGAATTTAGGGTAAGCAAAAATTTCTTAGAGAAGTTATAAAAACTAAGCATAAAATATGACATTGATAAATTGGGACTTCAGAAAAATAAAACATTTTGTTTATTATAAGAGTCTACTAAAAATAATGAAAAGGCAAGTCACAAACAGGGAGAAAATATTAACAATGAAAATATCTAGCAAAGGACTTATATCCAGCATACATAAAGAAATCCTTTAATTAGCGAAAATGCCGACAATCTAATAAAAATGGTCAAAATACTTGAATAGACATTTAAGGAAAAAAAGTATATCTAATAAGTACATGAAAAGTTTCTCATTGTCAGCATTCACCAAGAAGATATGAACTGAAACCACAATGATACCTCTTCATATTAACAAAACTGGCAATACCAAATGTTTTGAGTGTAGAGAGAAACTATAATTCATACATTTTCTGATGAGAATGTAAAATGGTACAACCATTTGCAAAAGATTTGGGCAGTTTCTTACAATGTTAAACATTCACTTGTCATATGACAAAGTGATTCCACATCAAGGTATTTACCAAAGAAAAGTAAAAATAGATGTTCTGCCTCAAGAAAGCCCTGTACAAGAAGTTTGTAGAAGATTTATCAGATTTGGAACAATCCAAATATCATCAATAGGAGAATGGATAACCAGATTCCAGCCATACTTATAAAATGGAAAAATGCATTAGTTAGTGTTCCTAAGAGTAGCTTACTCACATGCAGCATACATACACACCTATAAATATATATACACACACACATACATATATGCATTCAAGAACATAGTTGAATTTCAAAAAATATTAAGTAAAAGAAGCCAGGCCGAAAATAAATAAAAATAAATAAAAGATTCCAGTTATATGATCTTCAGGGGCAGCAAAAGAAGTCCATGTGACTAAAATCAGAATGGAGCTTCCCTAGAGTAGATGTGAATTAACTGGTTGAAGTACAGGAGAAATCTCTGGGATGAAGGAAATATTTTCTATCTTGATTAGGAAGGTTGTTAAACACAGGCTTATCTCCTGATAAAACTTTCCAAGATCTAACCATTTCACTGTATGTAAATTTCACTTTAATATTAAACTTTGTTGATAAATAACATCCTTATCAATAAGCATAATTTGCTTCAGGCACAGTGCTGTATGACAGGCATTATTTTATCCTCCTTGAAAAATGATAAGGCAGGAACGATTCCCTGGCAATTTTCCACGTGGGAAGATTAAAGTTTAAGGAGGTTAACTTATCTGCCCAAGGTAACCTATAGAGTTGTTATAGAGTCTACGGCAGAGCAGATTTTAAAGATAGGCAATATGTCTTAAGAAAACTGAACTCTTAAGCATGAGTATGCAGTTTCTGAGAACATCTTGGTGGTTAGGAAAAGTTATCGTCTTCTCTAATTATGAGCTATAATGAAACTTTAGGGGCAACATGATAGAATACAAAGAACAGAGTCCAGAGTCAGGTTCTGTTGTGAACTCTGACTTCAGGAAAATTACTTCATGTCCTTAGGATTTATTTTCTCATCAGTAAAATGAGGGATGATACAGGTGATAGAGACAGATCCTTTCCGTGCTAACATTCAGTGACCTAAGATTCCAGTAGGATTTTAGAGGTAGGGGAATAGATAGAGTGTCTATAGTTCCTCCAAATAGGTTAGCTCATTTCATTACAGCATGACGTTAACAGGATTGATGTCTTTGTTATTGCACCGTTGGCTTGGTTATCTCAGTCTTGGTCTCCTTCTGTCTCATGGGAAATGCAAAGTATTTCATTGCTCAGGGTACTGGATGAGCCAGATTTACAGCTGGAGTCTATTTTCCCATAATTGAATCTGTACTGACCTTGAATTTGCTTTGTCCCATTAGAATGTACAGATGTGTGAGTTTTTAAGAATGGGCCTCAAAAGGCATCTCCACTTCTATCTTCCTCTCTTTGGAATGCTCTTGCCATCATGTAAAAACTTCATTTCTCCCTAACAACAGGGCATTTACTTTAATTTTCAGTGCACTTTTCTAAGCACTTAAAAAGAGGGCTTGGCACATAGTATGTACTCACTGAGTATTTACTAAAATCTAAAAGTTGAATCTTACCAAGTATCCTCCAAAAACAAGTCAGTTTACATTTGCCGTAACAGTGGATGAAGGCCATGTTGGCCATTCTTTCAAAAAAAATTTTTTTAAACTATCAAAACTGTGGTCTGAAAATTGCAGGCATTCTCAACATTTACTTAGCATGGCACACAATGTAAGAATTTGATCAATGCTGTCAATTACCTTGTAATGATTCTCAGATGTTCCAGGCAATCATGACACAGTAAAGCAGATTTCTCCCAGGCTAATGTTTCTAACCATTAATGATGTGCCTCCCAGGGATTTTCTCTTAGCCTCTGGAGTCACAGGAGTATCATTTAGTGTGACAGTGTTAGTGGATAGGACTGGTGGGACAGAGAGGCCAGGAGCTGTAGTATGAACTCCCCTCCTACTGGCTCCAGAATCAAGTACCCCATATAAGAGGATTATAAACCACAGGAGGAAATAAGGACAAATGAAAATGACAGCAAATGTTTACAGTGATAATTTATGACATTCTTCAAATGCATTTAATTTCCCTTTATTTTTCTTTTTGTTCAGTTGAAAGGTCAGTCAGCATTTAGATGGTTGATTTCTTTTTTAAAAAATTTTAATTGTGGTAGAAAATACAAATACAAGTACAATAATTACTGAAACATCTCAGTAGAAAACAAATGTGAAAACTTTGAAAAAACTCAATATGGATCTACCAAACTGTAAGAATGTTCAGCTTAAAATTATCAGACTCTTTTATTGAGGAAACTAATCTCAGCACCTCAAAATTAATACTTAAAAGAAAACATGGCTTCAAGCCACAGAAAAATATGTGAACATTTCTACTGCCCTTGTCAAAAAGTGAGAGGTTTCAGCAAGAAAAATTAATCCATGTTTTAAGCCTTATTAGAAATTTTACCAACATGCCTGGGGCACAACTGATAAGGATTTTTTTTTTTTTTACATTTGTCTAAATCCAATGTATGGGACAATAATAATAATGCTGTATGGGTTACAGAAATTAATATATATGATTAATTTACACAATCTATAGCTTATATTGTAAGTTCAATAATTATCTCTTATGATCATTATGCATTTTCCTAGTATTTAACAACATTCTTCAAAATTTATTAGTACCTAAGAGTTACCAGGCCTCAGTCTCGGCATCATTTAAACAGTTACTTTAAACCCATTTTGTGCCCTTGTGAAGATTACACTTTAGCCATTTAACTCTCCACCATGCTCACTGTTAGCACACAAAGCAAGCCCTTTTCCTCTCCTCCTCTCTGTTTCATAGTATCCAACTGCCTTAGAACAAAATCAGTCTATCTAATACATAGGTTCTTCTAAGATCTTTCTCACAAAAGTTCATTTCAAGTCTCAATATGCACTCATTCTTTTTTCTTCCATATGAAATTCCAGGCACATCTCACAGCTTTCCTGATGCTGTCAGCTAATAAATGAATAGGTATTTGCCAGGTATCAACATGTACAATTCAACTTAACATAAAACTTCAAACACTTTCCAATGTATAACATTGCTGCTGCAGTGAAAAACCTTACTTCAGGATGAGAAATCTGAAAATGACAGGGGGAGACTAATGTACATTTCTGCTTCTTCTTGGTATACCTTCCCTCACTTTGTCCCTAATAGGGAAACCCCCACAAAAACACAGCAAACACACAAAAACATGCACACACGTTATGGTTGAGTTTTGTTTGTTTGTTTGTTTGTTTGTTTATGGCTTTTTTTTTTTACAAGATTTTATTTATTTGACAGACAGAGATCCCAAGTATGCAGAAAGGCAGGCAGAAAGGTGGAGCAGGATCTCCACCGAGCAGAGAGCCCGATGCAGGGCTCGATCCAGTAACCTGAGATCATGATCTGAGCCAAAGACAGAGGCTTAACCCACTGAGCCACCCAGGTGCCCCTGTTTTTTGTTTTTTTGTTTTTTTGTTTTTAACAAGGGCCTTAGATACACAGTTACTGTCTCTCTCTTACGAGGCACTTTTGAGGGTTCCTAAGAGATACCCCACAATGAGCTGCCAAAAGTTTCTGGGATGCACAACTCATCTGAGAGGTCGTGGTGATTCCCTCAGTTTATACATCGCCAGGTAGAGCTCAGTCTCTGTACCGATCAGAAACGCTTTATGTGGAATCTTTCAAGACAGCCCACAACCAACCCTCTTTCCTGGGAGCCATATCTGACTCACAGAAAACAATTTTGTTGCCAAGCTCTGGAAGTACAGAATGTTTCCAATGCACGCAGTCTCTTCTCCTGCTACCAAAACGCTCTAGTCATAGCCTCTTGTCTTTAGACTGGTACAATTCTGAGTCATATGCAGATCCCTCTGTCCCCCTAATTTACCAGGAAACTTCTATCATTCTCTTTGACTGGTTCCCTTGAACTCCAGCCCCGTGGCCTAAAATGAAGGGAAGAATTCATAATAGCTACAAAGTGGAGGCATTCCAGTGTACATCCGTAGATAGATAGATAAGCAGAATGTGGTACCTATATATATTGGAATATTTTTCAACCTTAAAAAGGAAGGAAATTCTGACATATGTGAAATGGATGAATTTTAAGGACATAGTGCTAAGTGAAATAAGCCAGTCACAAAAAGACCAAAAAAAAAAAAAAAAGTGCATGATTCCACTTACGTGAGATACTTAGGGCGTCAGAATCATATAGGCAGGAAGTGGGATGGCTGCTAGGGGAAGCAGTGAGGAGGAAATGGGGAGTTATTGTTTAATGGGTATAGCGTCAGTTTTATAGAAGAAATGCATTTTGGAGATGGATGGTGGTGATGGTTAGACAACATTATGACAATAATTAGAAGAGAATTCCTTTGACATTAACTCCTCAATTCATATTAGTGAAGCAGTTACTTACTTCACTTATTTGTAAAGTTTATTCCAATTCGCTTGAATCCTTTTTCTAATAGAAAATACTTTCGAACTTAATTCTCTAGACACCTAAGCAAACCAGTATGTTTTCAAGTTAGTTTATCAGTTCATGCATTCATTCCTTTAACAAGAACTTTTAATTGTCACCTAAGGTGTCAGACACTGAGTCTAGATGGCTCAGTTGGTTAAGCATCTGACTCTTAATTTCAGCTCACGTCATGATCTCAGGTTTGTGGGATCAAGCCCCATATCTGGTTCCATGCTGGGTGTGGAGCCTGCTCAAGATTCTCTCTCCTCCTCTCCTCCTGCCCCTTTTCTCCTCTCTCTCTCTCTCCCTCTCAAAATAAATAAATAAATAAATAAATAAATAAATAAAATAAAGTAAGGTGTCAGACACTGCACAAGGTACTGGCAATATAAAGGTGACTAAGCCATGATTTTTGTCCTTAATCCCTATACAGATTCATTAGGAGGGCAGCTTGGTGTTCACTTTCAGGGCACTATAGGTATATTTTGGAAAAATGCTTTAAGAAGATGAGTATTTGTTGACATTCTAAGATACACAAGGCTGGTTGTGGGAATTTGATACTGAATAGAACATCAGCTACAACTTGCTGAAATTGCTGTAGTTCATTAATGTTCTATTTATAAAATTAGTTAGTTTAATACTTTTATTACTTTCCCATATTTGCATTAATTGTTATCAAATTACTCAGCAAAAAAGTCAGGAAATATAATGTGGGGCCTGAAATTGGTTTTAGAAAATATCCAACCAATGTTTCTCCTGTACAAAAAAAGAGAAATTAAGCCCAGCGAGGTTTAATGACTGATCCAAAGTTACCTAATTAGTAACAGTCAGGATAGGACATGCCAATTTCCAAACTGCAAAACCTCATATTCCTCTCCCAACCCACAAGAAAACAATTTTTTTATAGTTTAAGACAAAGGTGGAGATTGTCACCATAAAATATTTGTGTTTCAGTATTTCTTGAATATGCTGCAATATGTAAAATTCTTTCCTGTTTATTTTATCCAGTCTTCAAAGTGTAATTTATTTTTCACTGAGTCTTGCCATTTAATTCTTCAATATAGTAGAAGGCCAGTTACCATCCATGACACTGGGGCTGCAGAAAGAAGGAGTGCTTACTGCTGAAAGGCAGGTTGTGGGGGTGTTCAGTTAGGTTGTTTTATAAATTGTTTGTAAGTATAGTTTAATGATACAACTTGATTTGAACTACGGTGTTGGTAACATTCTCAACCTCCTACTCTTCCATTCCGATAGTCCTTTTTCTTTCTTGGAATCTTGATTCTACCCAGGTAATTACCCAACGGACAAGCAACTATTTTATTTTCATTATTTTTTAAAAGTACTTTGTATACCTTAAGTCTACAGCAATGTAAACAATGATTTTAAGTTTTATTTCTATTTGAGACAAATTTGTTCATTTCAACTAGGCTAGCATTAAGTTCTTAGTATGAGCAAAGAAATATGAAAAACAAAATGTTCTTTCTGAACATAAAATCTCTGCTTTCAAACATTTTTCATTTTCCTTTAGGCCATATTAACCTTGTCATCTCCAGATGTGAGGGGAGGAAACACTTGATCATTTATCATTTAATTTCAGACTTTGCACATCAGTCTTTAAATGAATGAAAAATTCCTGGAAAATTCAAACTCCAGTGCATATGTACCTACTTAAAGGGGTTGTTTTCATTTTTGCTTTGTTTTTCTCTTAAGCATCTTAATTAATGAATATGTAATTATATTGAGAGGCACATTTTACTTATTTTATGAATAACTGAGTAAAATGCCATGCTCCTTGAATTTTTAAAAAAGCTTGATTTAGGGACACCTGGGTGGCTCAGTTGGTTAAGCGGCTGCCTTCGGCTCAGGTCATGATCCCAGCGTCCTGGGATCGAGTCCCACATCCTTGCTCGGCAGGGAGCCTGCTTCTCCCTCTGCCTCTGCCTGCCACTCTGTCTGCCTGTGCTCACTCTCTCTCTCTCCCTCTCTCTCTGACAAATAAATTAATTAATTAAAAAAAATTTTAAAAAAAAGCTTGCTTGATTTGTGTTGAGGCACAGGTTAACTAACAAGAAAATAAAAGCAGCACAATTTATATTTGGCAAAAGATAAGTCAATGTTAAAAACAAAGAAATATATAGGTTTCATAAAGACTATATTAAACTATTTAGTGACATGGAAAATATTGGGGACATTTTACTGAATAAGCAGGATTAAAAGGTAGGTAATTATATGATTTTGACAAAGTTAAAAAATAATTCATAGTTGAGAAAAAGAGATGAGTGAATGGTAGACAGATAGATACTTACAAGGAATAAATTTTGGCTGCCAGAATTAATTGATTGAATATAGGCTAAAAATTCATAGCTCTGTACTAATTATATTTTAATACCTATTATTTAACCTTTCTGGGCCTTAGTTTTCTCATTATAAAAGGTAGCCAACACTGCTAACTACTTCACAGATCATTAGGAGTAAAATAAGGTAATCCCAATCAAGTACTTAGCATAACACTAAGTATATAATGAGTGATACCATAATAGTGAATGCTTACTGCTAATATTACAATGTAACTATGTATTTTCATATATGATTTGCTGTGTGCAAAATTTTATATTAGACATTAGAGTCTCACTTTGACCATAAAACATTTAAATTCTTAAATTTGATTTTTTTTTCAATAAACATTTATCAATCACCTATTATTATGTGTAGGTTTGTGAGAAAGATATGGACATATACATGATCTATGAAGTCACGGAAAAAAGTAATCACAGTGGGTAGAAAATGCAAATAAGACAGAGTGAGTATAAATCTGAGAGCTAGAAAGTGAAAGCTCAAAAATGAGAAAGTAAAGGCCAGGTGATTTCTTTCTCTATGACTTCTATCGTTAAACATACTGTACACCCAAAAGGAAGCAGACAATTAAGTAAATGAATTCTCTATGGCCTTCTTTATCTTCATTTCCTACATTCCACTAAGCGTGTGAACATTCTACCAAATCTGATGTGACGTTGTTGAGTAAAGTGAATTTCATGGACTATTTTGGTATTTTCAAGGTGATTTCAATTATTCTCATTTTTACCTTACATGCAGAATTGAGACCCTCATATTACCATAATTAAGGAGAATGAAGTATAAAGTATATAGTATTGTTTTCAAATACAACCACACACAGTTACTTGTTGAATGAAGCTTAGTGACAGATAATTCAATCACACCTCTTCATTTCACTAAAAATAATTTGAAGTCTGGAAATGCTAAGTGACTGCCTAATACAGTATAATGAAGGGGCAATAGAAACAGGCCAATAGGCTTCTAATGTTTCTGTGTTTTTCTCTACTAGAAAAGACACATTTCTCAGAGGGAAATAAACTGGTCTGGCATGTATAAGATATATGACCTTGTTAAATCAACTATGACCAGAGGACAGGGTCACAAGGTACTGCCGCGGTCATGGACATGGACCCTCTCTATTAGCTGCCTCAGAAGAGGAATTAATGAGTGTTTTGTGCCAAGGACCAACTGAGCTGGTTCATATATGTGATCTCCTTCAGTCTTCACAAGTCCTTGAAATAGGGAGTACTGTTTTGTCACTTTCACAAATAAGTAGAAAACCAAAATTTAAAGAGATTAAATTATATTTACAAAGTAACACAAGTGCTAAGTGTCAGAACTTGGCCTGGGAACTAGACCTTCTGGATACCAGAGACTGTGTCCCCATACATTATTCCATGCTATTAGAAGAAATTCTTTCAGCTCCTCTACCCCCCATGCCATGTCCCCCTTCTTCCTTCTCTCCTCTACCCTTCCAATTATGGCCCGAGTTGGCCCTTTAAGAAAAACTTCAAGTCAAAAGAAATCCTTGTATTTCTCATTTAATTCATCTACAATGCATTAAATAAACAGCCATTGTAAAGTTAAACTGAATCATCAAGATATATTTTATGCTCCATATACTTTAGTACTCTAAAGATGTCATCAGAAATTCTATAAATACACTTTAGAGGGGTGCCTGGGTGGCTCAGTCAGTTAAGCATCAGACTTGATTTCAGCTCAGGGTATGATCTCAGAGTCCTGAGATGGAGCCTCCTTTGAGCTTCATGCTCAGTGGGGAGTCTGCTTGAGATTCTCTCCCTTTCCCTCTGTTGTGTGTAAACCTCCCAACTCACTCACACACACTCTTCCCTAAGAAATAAATAAAAAAATTTTAAATAAATAAGTATACTTTAAAAAGAGACTTATCTGCAGAAGCTTTCAGTCAAGTTTTTGGGTACTTATCAGACACTACACAGTTTCATAGGGTATTAAATTCTAAATCTCCAGTGCAGAGAACTGAAAGGTTAGTGTACTTATAATCCTTCAAGATTTGAATTCTATTTTGTTTTTGAAAATTATATGTTTCAGTACATATGGACTGTGCCCTCTTCAATGAAAAACCTAAACTCTATTTATGTAACTACCTCCATTCTGCCTTAGGTTATTTATTGCCCCCCCCCCCAAGACAGTGGGGCAAAGGTTATTGTTGAGTTAAATTCCTACATAGAAGTAAATAGGACAAGACGAGTAGGAAAAGAGAACATTTGCGAAGTGTAACAAATGAAGTTAGATCCAGTTCTGATGAGAAGTTTATAATCTGAAGCCCTTCCTCTATTGTCTGGATTGATACAGTAGAATCTTTTCAAGTCTACCTAGTATCTCTCTCCCCCTCTCTCCCTCTCTCTCTTGCTTTCTTGTAATCTCTATACCAAATGTGGGACTTGAACTTACAACCCCAAGATCAATCAAGAGTTGCATGCTCTACCGACTGAAACAGCCAGGCTGTGTTTTTCTTTCATTTAGTTTAAAGTGAGAGAAGCAGGGACAAATTTATAATAAATGTTTTCAGGATCCTAGAACTATTAATATCTTGGAGAAAATAATATACGTTAGTAAAATGTTATACTCGATGTTTTTGTCTTCAGAGGTCGTCATCTCTTTCTCATTCATCAGATACAGCTATTAGAAACAGAATGATAAAGGAACTATATTAAATCCCAGTCACAATGTGAGAAATGATATCACTCATTGGTAGGAGATTGAGGAGATACTAGTAAACTGAATTTCTGGTTGTACGGGAGAAAAAAAAAAAGGTTGTAGAACAATTAAGAAAAATTTACTACCTTAGAAATTAATTGACTATGCCAGCATTAATTCTGAGAAATCTTAATCTTCATACTTTTATAATATTCAATTTTTGCTGATTATAAAAGGAATTGTGTTACAGGTACGATATTTGGAAACAATAAAAATTATAAAGAAGAAAGTTAAAATTCCCCTTTAAATGATGGCTGTTTGCTTTGGTTGTCACATATTCTTTAAAATCCCAATTGAGGGGCGCCTGGGTGGCTCAGTGGGTTAAAGCCTCTGCCTTCAGCTCAGGTCATGATCCCAGGGTCCTGGGATGGAGCCCCGCATCGGGCCCTCTGCTCAACAGGGAGCCTGCTTCCTCCCTTCACTCTCTCTGCCTGCCTCTCTGCCTAATTGTGATCTGTCTGTCAAATAAATAAATAAAATCTTAAAAAAATAAAATAAAATCCCAATTGTATGATAAGAAAATATTTCATGAGGTTTTAACTTCCATTTTTTTAATGAGTCCTCTTTTGGGGAGCATCAACATTATTTCCCAATATCTGCCATTACAAATAATACCTATAAAAAATTTTTGTGTGTAAACCTATTATTAAATCTCTGCTTAATCACTTCTTGTCATTGAATTATCAAGTCAAAGGGCTCAAGTGTTTTTATAATCCTTGCTTCTTCATCAATATTGTCAAACTTCTGAAATTTGGTAGCAACCAGAATTTAAACATTGAGTCTCCACAGTACTAGCTCCTTTCTTCTGCTTATATGACAACTCAAAGCTAAATGTTCTCTTATTGTCTTTCTTCCTGAGACACCTCCCTACTTCACTTTGTGTTAACTAATTTATTTAATACAACACTGTGTACATTAGTGTTATGTGCTGAGTAAAATGTGTCCTATGTGTCCTGAAGATGTAGCAGTGAATGAAACAGGGGGGGTCTTTTCCTTCTTTGAGCTTATTTTATAGATGAGAAAATAAATATTAAACAGAAAACCACAGACTAATAAATATGAACTAACCAGTTGTGGTAAGTGCTATTCAGAAATTAGATAACTTGCAGTGAGAAGTAGTAGCAGAGAGGAGAACATGTTTGTATTGAGGTGGGGTTCAAGGAAGGGCTCACTGAGTCCTCAGCAAGTCCTGTCTTGTGATGCTTCATTTATTCTAATAAAGAAGTGCTTTATGTCA
Organism: Mellivora capensis; assembly: GCA_004024625.1. Taxonomy (NCBI): domain Eukaryota; kingdom Metazoa; phylum Chordata; class Mammalia; order Carnivora; family Mustelidae; genus Mellivora; species Mellivora capensis. Next base: position 30,604 of record PISX010019119.1, read on the forward strand.
ACTTTCCCTTCTTTTTATCATAATACATTTATACCCAAATCAATAAATAAACAGGTTAGATTTTACTCGAAAAGTCACAAGAAAATATTTTTACAGACTATAGTCTCTTAAGACAAAAATCCAAAAAGGTGGGAGTCAGGAGAATGGAAACCTTCATAATAAAAGTGATAAAAGAAATCAAAGTCCAACTATAGACTAAGAATTTTTAAAAAAATTATTTTACTCAAAAGGTGTTAATACATTCTTCTGCCACAAGCTTATATAATTGACAAGTATTTCATTCCAACAGAATGCAAACATGATATAATAGTCAGTGAACAGAAGATAAATTACAAAAAGCCAGTAAATACATTGGGGGGGGTGGGGGAGACAATCACACTGGTAGCCAAGAGAATTCATATTAAAACAACTATGTGAAATCCTTACAGCTGTCAGATTAGAGCAAACTCTGCCCTTCTAAGACCGAAAATAACAGCCTTGCTGGTTGCCTAACCACAACCAATTACTTCTTTATTTCTAAAAACAACCAAATTTATTTAGCTTTTCATCCTTTTCAGTATACTCAGACACTACAGAATATGCAGGCCCCACTTGCGATTCTAGGGTTGAACCTTGTTGAGCCAATCCATTTCTGATGATTGGTTTAAGCGTGGATTTCTACATAACTCAGCCCAATGAGACAGGAGGAAAAATCTGGTAAAATTCAGCAGATTTGGACACTCTTTAAAATACAGATCAAGAAGTCCATTTCTAAGCTTTTACATAGTTCAGGAATGAACAACAAAACAAAAAGTCAACCTACTATATTTGCAAATGATATATCCAATAAGGGGGTTAATACCAAAATACACAAAGAACTTTCAAAACTCAACATCAACTTATCATGGAAATACAAATCATAACTACGATGAGCTATCATGTTACACCTATCAAAGTGGCTAAAATAAAAAAGACAAGAAATAACAACTATTGGTGATGATGTGGAGAAAAAAGGAATCCTTGTATGCTGCTGGTAGGAATGTAAACTAATATCAGCCTCTGTGAAACACAGTATGAAGGTGCCTCAAAAAATTAAAAATAAAAATACCATATGGCCCAATAATTCCACTACTGGGTATTTGCCCAAAGATAATTAAAACATTAATTTGTTTTTTTAAAAGATGTTATTTATTTATTTGACAGAGAGAGAGAGAGATCACAAGTAGGTAGAGAGGCAGGCAGAGAGAGATGGGGAAGCAGGCTCCCTGCTGAGCAGAAAGCCCGATGTAGGGCTTGATCCCAGGACCCTGAGATCATGACCTGAGCTGAAGGCAGAGGTTTAACCCACTGAGCCACCCAGATGCCCCCAAAACATTAATTTGAATAGATATGCACACCCCTATGTTTATTGCAGCATTATTTACAATAGCCAAGATATGGAAGCAACCTAAGTGTCCATTAATATATGAATGTATAACGATGTGCTGTGCACACACACACACACACACACACACACAGGAATATTATACAGTCATAACAAAGGACAAGATCTTGCCATTTGCAACAACATGGATAGATTTAGAGGATATTTAAGCTAAATGAAATAAGTCAGAGAAAGACAAACACCATATGATTTCCCTCATGTATAATCTAAAAGACTAATGAACAAACAAACAAAAAGCAGAATCAGACCTATAAATACAAGGAATAAACCAATGGTCGCCAGAAGGAAACAGGATAGGGACAGGGGCAAACTGGTTTTCTAGTTTTCTAGTTATGGAACTGATGAGTCATGGAAATGAAAAGCACAGCATAGGTAATATAATCAGGGACACTCTAACAGTCTCCAGTATACTGTTAGTATATATATATGAATACATATACATATGTATATATATATATACATGCATACACACAGTATAACAGATGGTAGCTACACTTGTGGGGGCATAGCATACCTTAGAGAGATTTTGAATCATTATGTTGTATGCCTTAAATTACTTTAACATTATGTGTCAAATACATTCAAAGAAAAAAAATTTTAAAGATGTCTATTTGTACATCTGGATGGTGTCAGATCTAGAACAGACACCTGGAAGAGCCCAGCCTCTTACAATAACTTGGAGAGTTATATAAGGATAGGGGAGAAGGAGAAGAAAGAGGTATGAAGACTACCTTTTAATCCTCTGAACTTAGAGTTTGGCAAGATAGTGGATCTTCTTATCAAATAAACTAAATCGACACTTTCTGTTCATTGCAGCCTAAAGTAGCCTGAAAAGATCTCAAACACTACCAGTGATAACATAAATCATTGCAACATGTTGGATAATGTAACTAACTGTAAAGAAACCAAAATGTTTACTTCATTTTGTCCCAGTTAGCAATACTAGAATTCTTAGGAATATGTCCCATTTAAATAAAGTATATATATTGCAAACTTACTTGTAAAAGCAAAAAGAAACAAACAAACAAACAAACAAAAAAACCCTGGAAATAGAAAGGCCCTTACACAAGTATATGACTAAATAAATTTGGCACATTATAGAATAGCATGGAGTTCTATGGAGTACTATACAACATTTAAAATGGGTAAAGTAGATCTATAATATTTAGTTGGAAAATGTGTTAATGTTACAGCAATTTTATTTTTTATTTATATAATCTCTACACCCAACATGGGGCTCAAACTCATGGCCCCAAGATCAAGAGCTGCATGGCCTTCTGACTGACATATCCAGGTGCCCCGTTACCTGTATGTATGTACGTATGTATGCGTGTGTATATAAAAATAATAAACATATTTATTATTTAATTATTCTATGATCCTGTTTTATGAAAGAGTTATGTACTGACAAAGTTTTAAAATCATATTCTCAGACATAAAGAGAAAATTGTGATGGGATTTTGAACAGTGTCAACCTGAAGGGGATCTTTAAGATCATCTGTTGCAATCTCCCTATTATATGAAAGGGGAAACTGAGTTCTTAAAAGGGTTTGTGATTTGCCTTGATTCTTCCAGGTAGAAAAGAGTACCAACATCCCGAATTTCACATCTCAATATGGATAAATTTGTGCCTGTTGGTAAGATAAATAAGTGAGGAAATGGTACCAAACTGACTTTCCACAGAGGGTAAATTGTAGTAATATCTCAGGGCTTCAGAAGAACCCTCTACCTTAAGAGATGCTCCTGATTTATTTAGGGACAACATGCCTTAATGTTTAAGATATCAGGTGCTAGAATCAGAAACATTTTAATTGGAATTCTGAGTTTGTCATTTCAGGTGTTTAATCTTGGTTAACTTTACTTAACCTGTCTGAGATACAGCTTCCTGTTCTACATAATGGGAATAATTATCAGAGTAGTTTCTAAGAGCTGTTTCCAAGGCTTAGGAAACACAAACATGAAAATAATGGATTTGCCATTCTATAGTGCCCAAGTTTACCTATAGCGTCTATAGTTTACCACTTTGTAGTGCCCAAGGTCACCTAATCTTTTTCAGAAATATACTTTATCACCAAAAATTAGCTTCTGGTTCTCAGTCTACAGAGCAGTTTCAGCCCAAGATAAGGAACAAAGATAAATCATTTCTCTATATTTTTTCTATACTTCTGCTGATACTTTCATCTCAACATCTGATTACCCCATGCTCCTGTATACAAATAATCCATGTGGAATTTCCAAGACTCTTTACCAAATATAATTGCCATTGAAGTTCACCCATTAGCGAACATTACCACCAAACTTCATTTTCTGGGGACTTCAAAGCACAAGCTTGAATGAATTATTAATAAAATACGGAGGGGTCGGGATGCCTGGGTGGCTCGGTAGGTTAAGCTGCTGCCTTCGGCCCAGGTCATGATCCCAGGGTCTAGGATCGAGTCCCGCATCAGGCTCCTTGCTCAGCAGGGAGCTTGTTTCTCTCTCCACCTCCGCCTGCCACTCTGCCTGCTTGTGCGATCTCTCTCTCTCTCTCTCTCTGACAAATAAATAAATAAATAAAATCTTTAAAAAAAAAACAAAACTACAGAGGGGTCATTTTGAATGACAGTTTTCCAGTTCTACAAAACTACAAATTTCATCCGATCCATGGAACAGAAATTATGGAACAAGGAATTCGATTATTTACTTCATGTGGTATATTTGTTTCATTTCTTTAATCTATCCAGCCTCTGAATTCCCTTTTGTCTTATGTACTAGCAACAGGCAGAATTCCACATTCTTCTGTTGTAGACTGGAGGCCTATAATATCCCTCTTCCCATGCCTGGGGAAGTGCACAAGCAATGGACTCCAGCTCAATCAGCATATGGTACCTACCACATTTGACCCAAAATGAATGGCTGATTTAGAAATTAATCAAGATGATACATGTGGCTAGTATCAAGTATCAAGACTATTCCTGAAATATGACCTTTGTTGTGTTCCCTGTTGCCCTATCTCCTTGATGTTCTGGTAGAAAATTATGACTAGAGAGAATATTGTCACGGTATAGAATCCAACAATGTTAAATCTAGAACCAGCTCTAAAGGTTCATTGAATCCAACCCTCTCACCCTCTTTATCCAGGTTATCTATATTTGCTATGTCTTTCACATTTCTAATTATTATATAGAAACAAAAAAAAACAAAATAATAATTCTACATATGCACAACCTTGGTAAAGCTGTGGAATAAATTGGTATGTGTGAAACAACTTTTCAAATTCTGAAACCCCAAAAGGCACTAACAACAGCATGACAGGTTATTTTTCTCCCAATTTCACACTTAAATAAAACATAGTTCCATATGGAGTGTTAACTTTTTATTCCATTCCATTCAGAACATTCACCTGACTTCTCTCACCTCTTGGTCTTATCCTCTTATGCGGACTAAGAATCTAAAAACAGCCAAGTAGGATGTGGGCTGTAGGATATTTGCAGAGAAACTTGAGTGAGATACACTTCTATATTTAAAGTGAAAATTCTTTGGCCTGATTAAAAAGAAGGTGAATATAGCCAGAGACCTCTGCTCTCATTTATTATATTTTTAACCCTAGAGTCCAGATTACTATTTCAGGGTTTAAATCACCGTGGGAGGTGGGTAGGTAGAACAGGACAATGAGGAAATATTAAAGGCAAAGGAAATCTTCAGTAGCACCTTAAGGGATCAATAGATAAAATCTAAGCTTTTATAAAATATTTTTCCAATACTTTTATAGAGTATAGCTTCACTTCAGTTTGCTTCTCTGCCCATTCTGCCAGCCCATAATAGAAACTCATGTCCTACTGGGATATCCTTAATTTTCTAATTACTATACCTTTTTTTAAAAAAAGATTTTATTTATTTATTTGACAGACAGAGATCACAAGCAGGTGGAGAGGCAGGCAGAGAGAGGGGGGCAAGCAGGCTCCCCGCTGAGCAGGGAGCCCAATGTGGGGCTCGATTCCAGGACCCTGAGATCATGACCTGAGCTGAAGGCAGAGGCTTAACCCACTGAGCCACCCAGGTGCCCAAATATACCTTTTTAAGGAAAGGTAGAGAATAGAACCATCTTTGGCAGCATTTCTCAAAGTCTGTTACATAAATCAATAATCCCATGGAATGATCTTCCAAAGGGGAAAAGACATCAGAATCAAATTTGAGGAAAAATGTGTAGGAGGTCTCCCACTTAGGAGAATCACACAGTTTAGTGTTTTACATCCTCTAAAATACTTGCAGAAAAGAAACTTATGGCCTTTGTTTGACAATGCATTTCCCAAACCTATTTGCCCATGAAACCCTATCATGCAGAACTTGTGTTCGATGGAATCAGCTTTATGGTAGTTAGAGAACTGAACATTGCTTCAATCCCCAGCCTCCGACTAGATGGGGGTGTCGAATTCAAGCTGTAATACAGGAAGGACAAACCTGTGTGAGCTGATTGTACTACTCTACTTTCCATACCTCCCCTTTGGAGCCCAAAAGCTTTGACTTTCATTGTGATGGACAAGTCACCATGCAGTAATAGTGATACATCAGTTTCCATTCAATTCATCAAAAGTCCTTTGCAGCTCTTGAATAGAAAAATGGTGTCTCAAATGGATGAAAGCCTTGAGCTGGTTTAAGAGCCTTGCATGTGTGTGGCGTGTGTGCATACACACAAACACAAGCACACATACATGCACATCTATTCCAAAAGATAAACAGACTTAAATTTGGCTAAGAATCTGGCTTCTGTGAGAGCCAAAATGATATCAGTTCTAGTTATTATCAGTTAGCAATTCTAGTACTTGTCATTTTTTTGTTTTTTGTTTTTTAATGTTCTCTATGCCAGAAGTTAAGACTAGGGATAGGCAAAGTTTGATTCCACAGCTCAAGCACACCATGGGAGACAAACAGGCAATGAGAGTGAGTAATGCCAGGGATCCCAAGTAATAGTGTTGGCTTTGGTCTCTTTAAATTTTGTCCTGAGTCTTAATTTTTACCCAAGGGAAAAAAAAATACCTATTTGAAACAGAAATATTACACAGTTTTCTGTCATCCTTCATTTAATAATTTTTATTTTTTTAAAAAATTTATTTATTTGTCAGAGAGAGAGGGAGAGAAAGAGAGCGAGCACAGGCAGACTGAGTGGCAGGCAGAGGCAGAGGGAGAAGCAGGCTCCCTGCCGAGCAAGGAGCCTCATGTGGGACTTGATCCCAGGACGCTGGGATCATGACCTGAGCCGAAGGCAGCTGCTTAACCAACTGAGCCACCCAGGCATCCCATCATTTAATAATTTTTAAATTGAATAATCAGTAGATAACAAAAGAACATGTATGCAATACAAAGATATGGCAATCTCCTGTGGGCACAACACTCATTTTAATTAAAACATTATTAGCATTAACCTGAAGTTCACTATACACCCACTTCACCATCTCCACACCCTCGGAATAGACACCGTATTGAATTTCTTTATTGTTTCTTTGCTTTCCTTTAGCTGCTTATGTTTATATACCTAAAATTTTCTGTTTCTTTTGAAATACATCTTAATGGAATTACAAAACCATCCTTCACTTTTTTCCCCTCAATTTACATCTTATGATTTACCCATGTTGCTCTATCTAGCTAAATTTATGTATATATGTATATGTACATATACATATATATTGACTGTAAAATAGTCTATTGAATTACTATATCACAAATTAATACAAATTATTTATCTCTTCTAATGCCGGTAGTTATTGGATTATTTGCTTTTTTTCTCAATTACAAACTAAGTCTTTTATAAGCATTCTTGAATATTTCTTCTGGTGCACATAAATAAGGACTGATTGAATATATAGTGCAGGTACTTAGGAATGAAAATATTGGGCATGTGGTATGAGTAAAGTCAGTTTTATCATATTTTTCAAAGTCATTATATAAACTTATTCTCCCACCAGCAATATAGCCAGTAGCTCAGCAATGACAAGGACATTTGATATTATCTATTTATGATTTTTTTAAAGCATTAAGATTACCATTTCATATTAAGTTTCTAATCAGTGATTAAGTACATCGTATTTACCCCCTCACTTAGAAAACATTTAGATTCATCAGCACATACTCCTCACAAAAGATTCATACATAAATGAGAATGCAAGGGAGCTAACTTCCTAGGAGATGAGTATAAACTTTGTTAAAGTAATTAATGAGTATATCATACATAATGAAAGAGGGGTTCAACTATTTATCACTAAATAAAATAAAATTAAAAGACAAAATGGGAAATGTGTATGTAGTGATTCGGGGCACCTGGGTGGCTCAGTGGCTTAAGCATCTGCCTTATGCTCAGGTTATGATCCCAGGGTCCTGGAATTGAGCTCCTCATCAGGCTCCTTGCTCAGCAGGAAGCCTACTTCTCCCTCTGCCCTCCCCCTGCTTGTCTTCCCTCACTCACGGTCTCTCGCTCTCTCCGTCAAATATATAAATAAAAAATCTTATGCTGAAAAAGCATTTGACAAAGTACAGCATCCCTTCCTGATCAAAACTCTTCAAAGTGTTGGGATAGAGGGCACATACCTCAATATTATCAAAGCCATCTATGAAAAACCCACCGCAAATATCATTCTCAATGGAGAAAAACTGAAAGCTTTTCCGCTAAGGTCAGGAACACGGCAGGGATGTCCATTAACACCACTGCTATTCAACATAGTACTAGAAGTCCTAGCCTCAGCAATCAGACAACAAAAAGAAATTAAAGGCATCCAAATTGGCAAAGAAGAAGTCAAACTATCACTCTTTGCAGATGATATGATAATCTATGTGGAAAACCCAAAAGACTCCACGCCAAAACTGCTAGAACTTGTACAGGAATTTAGTAAAGTGTCAGG
>PISX010019120.1:0-38908 GCA_004024625.1 Mellivora capensis
AGAGAAACCATAAGTGACTCTTAATCTCACAAAACAAACTGAGGGTTGCTGGGGGGGGGCCTGGAAAGGTGGGTGGGGTAATGGACACTGGGGAGGGTATGTGCTATGGTTAGTGCTGTGAAGTGTGTAAACCTGGCGATTCACAGACATGTACCCCTGGGGATAAAAATTTGTTTATAAAAAAAAATAAAAATTAAAAAGATTAATAAAAAAAAAAAAAAGATTACCCTATACCAGGAACTGTTACAAACAGTACTTTCCGGGAAGGCTTAGTCAGTTAACATATTCAATATGAATAATAAGATGGTCGTCCTTCCCAAGATGGAGTCATTTGGGTTTGGGCAAGACCTTCTCATTGTTACAAACAGTACTTTTTACTGATTAGATGTCTCCATCTGGCCTGACTCGTCTTTGTATTCTGGACTCTGTTATCAGGAACTAGCTGACTACATTTTACTGGTTTCCTGGACTTGCTTTTAAGTAAGTTTCTCTGGGGGGCAGGGTCAATTTAAGTTTACTGCACAAACAACAAAATGGCTATTTAACTGAGATGGAGTCGCTCTGGTTAAATAGGCCCTTATAGTACTGGCACAAAAATAGACACATAGATCAGTGAAACAGCATAGAGAGCCCAGATATGGACTCTTGCTTCCTTTCTTACATCATAAGGAGCTTCCAGCAAGTGGTCCTGTCTATTGTGAAAAATACATTGACATACAAAACGGGTTTTAGCATTAATAATGCACTTTCTGTTACTTTATACACCTTTCTTGGCCACTTATTTGTCTGGACCCCTTAAGTATTCCCAAAACTCTCCCCACCGTCTATGGATACTGTCATCTGGTGTGTAGGAGGTAATACTTGCTTGTATCCCCACAAGATTGCCCCAAGACCTGGACTCTCTTATTCTCTCCCTTGCCATAGATATGAAAAATCCCAAGAACAACAAACCCTGTATCTGTAGTCCTATCTCTGCAAATCATGTGTAATAGTAATACTTTATCTAGGACAAAAAGACATGAATATATAGTACTTGGATACTCCTTGGTTTTTGATATCTGATCTAGATCCAAACTTTTCTGCTCTTACCCTTTAGAGTTGTGGTACCTGAGTGAGGTCCTTCTTCTTTCTTTTTGCCACTGTCACGTAGTGTTCTTGATGGCTTCTTACTTGTAAGTTTTGCTTTCTTAACCAGGATGTTGTATGGCTGGCAGGGGTATATCCGCATTCCATGCGGTTAGCTAGTTGACAAGAAACCAGCTCATAGATTCTTCCAGGCAAATGGTTTGTAAACTGTACCCTGCGCAGCCTTGGTACTTCTGTGACAGGAATATGGGTAGTAGAGGCTGAGTGAATGGGTTCTTGCCTGCTTGTTTCTCCTCATTAACTAGAGATGCTCCAGTCTTAATTTACTTATTTGTTTATATTCCTGCATCTGATTTTTTTTTAAACAAAGGTGAAGCTACTAAAAAGCTATGAAAGCCACCTATCCAGAGCAAAGTTTCCTACATATTAACAAATACAGTTTTGTTTTTAAAAATTCTTTTGTGATCGGGGTGCCTGGGTGGCTCAGTGGGTTAAGACTCTGCCTTTGGCTCAGGTAGTGATCCCAGGGTCCTGGGCTCGAGCCCTGCATCAGGCTCTCTGCTCGGCAGGGAGTCTGCTTCTCCCTCTCTCTCTGCCCACCTCTCTGCCTACTTGTGATCTCTGTCTGTCAAATAAATAAATAAATAAAATATTTTTAAAAAATTCTTTTGTGATCAAATAAGTTTGAGGAAAACCTGTATAAGACCAATTAAAATGTATTTTCACTGCAGAATTTCTCGGAGCCTTTAATACATGAGACTATATTACTCACCTTTAAGAGTGATGCACACGTAGATAAAACATTCCCCAAACTTATTTGGGTCTTTCTTTTTTTCTTTTTTTTTTTCTTTTTTTACCGATTTTCTCATAATACTAATGTTCCATAAAACTTCCTTTGAGAAATAGTGATCTATACTAATTCCTTCACTTTTTTTTTTTTTAATTTATTCATTTGTCAGAGAGAGAGGGAGCACAGGCAGACAGAGTGGCAGGCAGAGAGAGAAGCAGGCTCCCTGCCGAGCAAGGAGCCCGATGTGGGACTCGATTCCAGGACGCTGGGATCATGACCTGAGACGAAGGCAGCCGCTTAACCAACTGAGCCACCCAGGCATCCCTCCTTCACTTTTTAAATAAGGAAATTAAAACACACAGTTTATGGGACACATATTTCCTATTAGTCCAGGGATCTTTCTGTTTTACCACATCTCCTCTAAGACTTGTCTTGCTGATTTTATCCCTATAGTAAAATTGCCGGAATTATTTTTTCTTCCTTCTTTCAATGAAGAAATAGTCCCCCATGGAATTCTGTTGTCCCTCTAATGGTTGCCCATATTAAATAAAAGATCTTCATCTCTTTACATTTAGTATTTAAGCCAGTTTATTACAGTAACTAATATTGCTCATCTATATGTGAAACCTGTCTGGATACTACATAAGGTACAACTTTGAATAAAATACTTGCTCAACCTTCTAGGAGCTCTTATTTAAAGTTCTACAACCATTTGCTTAATTATAAAATGCAGAGGAAGATATGAAAAGCAACACAGGAAGAATTTTAAAAGTTACACAGTTTTGAGGGGAAGGATATAAGTTATGACTGCATGGAAAAATGGCACTTTGAACTAGATCCAGTAGTCTGATAGAAAGTAATGTAGGCAGAGGGAAGTAAGCCTGGATAAATGCTGTGAAATAGTCAAGGGCGGGATATATTTGAGGAACAGTATTAAGTCTGATATGGGGTGTGTTGTGGGATTGTTGAGTAGGAGAGAAGAATAGAAGGGTCAGTCAGAGTTAGTATACGGATAGCCTACCTTTCCAGAGGCAGATTTCTACTAAGAAGAAATAACATTGTTCCCCTCATCTTTCCATTGCTCTTACTAGACTCCTGGTCATCATCCAACAGACAGAGCTCCAACGGCTACCTTTTTTTTTTTTTTTTTAATGTTTGTTTTATGCCAGGCACTGTGCTAAATGGCTTATGTGCTCTTCCACTTTTGCTCATCCTAACAGTCTTAGGTTACAAAAGATACTTTGACCCTCATTTTTGAGATAACAAAACTAAAGCTTAGAAAGATTAAATAATCTGCCCATGACCACACACTTTGTAAATTATAGACACAGTTGGAGCCCAGATCTCTGTGGCCTCAGAGCCCAAGCTGTTAGCTGTTTTGTTCCTCCGACACTGTTTTGCCTCCAGGAGCTAAGAGAATGATTTAGTCTTTTGCTCAGGGTGAAATTCATTTCCGGTGACCAACACTCTTATCTACCTAAAGTTAATTAGTGTAGAGTGTAAAGTCTGCAGGCCAGCTTGCTTGTCCTGGTTCTTCTACTGATTTCATGCTACAGCATCTTTGACCTCGATTCCACTTATCCGTAAAATAGGAATAGAGCACATACCATCAACTCATATTACTGAACAGTTGTGAAGATAATTATTTCAATGTCGAGGAGCTTCTTCAAGGTTCTTAGAAGTTTCCTTACTATTTATTTCTTTGTCAGCAGTACGCGGTTAATAACCCTACCACATATGGGTTTTGAGGATTAAATAAAATAAAGCCCCTAAAGCAGTGCCTGCTTTATAGTAATTGCTCAATAAATGACAGCTGTTATTAATAGTAGTGTCAATGTAGGGATTCCCAGATGCAGGATGTTCCTTATCTCTTCAGATACTGACAACATAGTGCAATACACTACAAATACCATTTAATTTAAAGGATGACATCATTCCAGAAATATTTCCATTTACGTCTTCTTATAAATAGGGAACATAATACCTTGAATATACTACCTTAAACTACTACCATAAGTGGATTTTTAATCCATATTCCAATAAGTTTCACTAATGGAAGAATATTGAAATGATTGTGTATCTATGTGTATAAACAAATATGTATGCATGCTCTTGATGCTAGACTTTGAGTAGTATCTCTTCATCATTATCTCTCCTTCGTTTATTTCTTTTTTTTTTTAAGATTTTATTTATTTATTCGAGAGAGAGAGAGAGTGAGAGAGAGCATGAGAGGGGAGAAGGTCAGAGGGAGAAGCGGACTCCCCGTGGAGCTGAGAGCCCAGTGTGGGACTCTATCCCTGGACTCCGGGATCATGACCTGAGCAGAAGGCAATGGCTTAACCAAATGAGCCACCCAGGCGCCTTCCTTTGTTTATTTCTTGAAGCTTCTACTCGATCATCTAAATAAACCCAGTGTTCTAATTTTTCATCCCTTATAATGTGGAATTTGGTCAAATTTGATACACTTTTATTTTGTTTTTTAAAGGTAATATGCTTTTTTCCATTAATACATTTTTTATGTTTCTGTTTTTAATTCCAGTATAGTTAACATACAGTGTTAGATTAGTTTCAGGTGTACAATATAGTGATTTAACAATTCTGTACATCATTACTCTGTGCTCAAGTGCTCATCATGATAAGTGTACTCTTAATCTCCTTTGCCTGTTTCACCCATCCCTCACACACCTCCCCTCTGATATGCTTTATTTTATTAATTTTTTAAAAAGTTATTTGTTAATTAATCCTCTTATGAAATATCTGCATAATCACCACAGATAAGGTCACTGCAGAATCTTTACTCCTTTTCTGTTGTCCAATCTCCGGCTCACTGCTAGACGCTTCAGTTCTTTTTGCCAGCACCAACATTGGCTTTTGCATTCCTCCTAACTTTCTTCATTCTGTTCTTGTGTCTCTTTAGCTGTTTTCTTGAGGTATTTTTCTTCTCGTATGGGCCATGTCTTGCAAGTCTGATTTGGGTCCATATTTCTTCGCATAATCTACTGAATCATAAATCATGTCAAAGCCACTTGTCTTGCCACCACAAAAATGGGTTCTGAGTCCAAACACAAAGACGACATCTGGTGTGGTTTTGTACATTTTGGCTGGCTTTTCCCGAATTTCTGTCTTAGGTACTGTTGCCTTTCCGGAATGAAGAATATCGATGACCATTTGTTTCAGCTGAAGAAGTCAGTTGGTCCGAATTTCCTGGACTGGACAGTTACTGTGTCGTTCATGATGGCAGCTGAGGTTCAAGCAGCTAGGGAGGGAAAAAGTGATATGCTTTTTTTTTTTTTTAAGATTTCATTTATTTATTTGACACACAGAGAGAGATCACAAGTAGTCAGAGAAGCAGGCAGAGAGAGACGGAGCGGGGGGAGGTAGTGTGGGGGGGGCGGCGAGAAGCAGGCTCCCTGCTGAGCAGAGAGCCCGATGCGGGACTCGATCTCAGGAACCTGAGATCATGACCTGAGCCGAAAGCAGAGGCTTAACCCACTGAGCCACCCAGGCACCCGATATGCTTTATTTTAAATGAGTACCCTCAATTAAAGTTATTAAAGCCTAAGACTATTCAAGCATTGTGTTATAAAGGATATTCAAAAGATCATTGATTTAAATTTAATTATCATCTCTCAGTATGTCCATTTGGCTTAAAGCATTTCAAAAATGTAATTTCTGGCAGGAAAAATCTAGAAAATTACTTTTGAAAATAAGTCAATACCCTCAGTGCTTAGTATATAATCAGGAGAAAGCTTTATTATACCAGAATTAATGTTTTTAAAATCATAATCGAGCTTGAGTGATTAACATAGTTATCAGACAGAAGAAGACTTCTCTAGTTTATTATTTTCAGATGGAGCTCATTTTAATTACTTCGGTTCAGCTAACTTTGTTTCCTAGTTAGTAGATAATTCTTCTGTCTTGTCTTTCATTTCCTGAAGATGGATTGGCCAGAACTGACCTGCATAAATCCTGTAAAGAAAAACAAATTAAGAATAGCAAATGTAGAGTGTTTTGCTTAACACTGTACTCTCCAAAAATTGTCTAACTAGTGTCATTCTGTAGATAATTACCATGAAAATGAAGGGGAGCTTCTTTTGTCAAATTTGATTTTTTATTACTATGTACAGACGGATCAACTTTCCCATAACAATGAACAAAAGCCTGATCGAAGCCAAGCTATTCGAGACCGATTGAGAGGAAAAGGATTACCAACAGGTAAGAGTATATTAGTAGGAAATCTTTAAGTTTAAACCTTATTTCATTGTTTCTTTTAATGAAATTATACTTACCTGGCTTTGAAATCTGATAATTGTGACCATAATTAGAACATAAGTATGCAAGGTGGAGACAGGGAATAGACAGGAGCACTAACTGTATTAATATAGAAACCCATTAAAAGTATGCAAAAAACATTACTAAGAACTCGACAGTAAATCATTTCCTTTCCAGTATTATTATAGTAATAACATTTATTTACTTTATCATCTGTGTCATGGAATTTTATATTAAAAATATTTTTTTAATTTATTTATTTGTCAGAGAGAGAAGGAGAGAGAGAGAGTGAGCACAGGCAGACAGAGTGGCAGGCAGAGGCAGAGGAGAAGCAGGCTCCCCGCTGAGCAAGGAGCCCGATGTGGGACTCGATTCCAGGACGCTGGGATCATGACCTGAGCCGAAGGCAGCCACTTAACCAACTGAGCCACCCGTCCCATATTAAAAATATATTTTAAAGCAAGGTGAAACAGTACTGAATCAAAGTTTCAGAAAGCAACATTATTTTTGCTGCATTCTATTTTCTATTCTAGTTCTCTCTTTTTTTTTTTTTAATGGGAATCAATGACCCTCTAAGTTAATTTTAGGACTCTCTCTATATTTGTGTGTATATAGAGGCATAAGTATAGTAAGGAAATATATGTATAGACACACCTTCTTGTAGGCAATAATATTTCCCTTTTTTTATTATTATTATGTTCAGTTAGCCAACGTAGAATACATCATTAGTTGTTTGTTCGTGTTTTTTTACATCACTAGTTTTGATGTAGTGTTTAACAATTCATTAGTTGCATGTAATACCCAGTGTTCATCATAACACATGCCCTTGCTTTCCTTTTAAGGATTTGAGATATGCTATAGTGTGAACCTTGGTGCCAAGAAGAGCAGCATTTTGTTAATCTATCAAATTTTCAGTCAGACTCCTGTTTTAAAACTGAATAATAGAAAATTATAGTTAAATGCCAATAGCAAGTAGAAAGTTTTTTTTCAAGGAGACATAATGAGCATTTTAATAAGTGAATTAGATTTCAATGCTTTCTGTTTCTCTTATTTATCATGTTTCTAATTTCTTACTCCTTTCCGCCAATCCTTCTCCCTCCCTCACTCTCTGTCTGCTTCTCCATTCCTCTCTCCCTTCCTTCCTTATTTCTCTTCCTGTTCGTACTTACTTTCTGGAATTTCCTTCTATCTTCTCCTAATATCATTAAATGGCCATGGTATGGAATTGAAGTTGGTTTGCTTGTTTGTTATTTGTTGAGTTAGTAACAATAATGTTACATTATTGATTATTAATTTTTAAATATACTTTGTTTTTTGCTAAAAATCAGAAATGTTGCTATATATATGAGACCCCTATTTTATTCCTATCCAACATAAATTTTACAGAAAAGAAAAAAAATTACTCTGCTATATTTAGTCTACCAAATTTTAAAGACTCAAGTGTTAACATAGACTACTTTCTTACTGTAACAACTAATATATCAGAAGTTTTAAACCAAATTATTAATGCCTTTTGTGATTTTTTTACAATATTAAGAAATATTTAATATTATTGTCTAATAGCTCTTGAGAATTCTTTTGACTAACAGAATATCCAAATGAAGATAATCTAGAACTGACACAAGTAACTTTAAAAATTTAACAGAGAAATCTGTAAATGGACTGTCCATTGATTTTATTTTCTAATAGTCCTATCCCTTTATTGGAGAGTTACATCTTCCCTATCTCGAAACTCAAGGAAATTTGTAAGGATTTACAATTTGTCACTCAAGATACACCAGATTTTGTTTACATTTACATTTTGGGTAGAATTAGTGGTCCTTACACTTAATAGCCTTTTTGAAATCAAGTGTAATACAAGAGAATTCTTCAATTCTTCTTAGGCATTGCTTTCCACAGTAGTACTGCTCAAGGGCTGTCTTAATTTGCCTTCAACACATGTATAAGACTACATCTCAAAGACCAAATTGACATAATGTACTAATTATACTCATTACCAGACAAGCAATTAGCAGCTAATAGTCAATGGCTTATATGTAATATAAAAACCTTAAGATTTAAAAAATGGACTTGTGAAGAAGAAATATTTTTTAGGACCCGAATGTTAGTTTTGGGCAGTGCAGTTCTTCCCCATCAGTGGTCACTTATAACAAAGAGCCTTGTTAAACTACATCGGTAAGAAGGCATTCTCTTTGCAAACCAACCTGAAACCTTTATGTACTGATAGCTTTAGTTTATTAGGCTCCTGGCCGTGGTTTTCAATAAAGAAGATGTCAAAATGGGCATTCAGATACAGAATTAGGTTAAAAGAAACGATTTTAGGGATAATGCCTTATGTCTAAGTGATTTGATTCTTCAACTGAAACTTAACAATAACATTTTTTTATCTACAAGTCAATGACCTTGAAAGGTCTCTCTTTATATCTTACCTCTCAGATCTGTTAACAAAAGCAAAGGCCTAAACTTGCGGGCTGTCTGCCCCCATTTTGTTATTTTATACTGCCAATGCTGATAAAATGGCTTCACTCAGCAAAAAGAAATCAAACATTTCCTGCCAAGCTTAAGGCGGAAACCTACACCATGATCAGATCAGCATGATAGTGCTTCAGAACTTGGGTGTATTGACAATATCATGTTTCTTTTTTGTATGTACTTGAACACACTTGTGAGGACAGATGGGGAATCGGGAAACCTCTTTTAATACTGAAATGTCATTTTGAAGTTAGCTTCTAAGAGATGCTTAAGTCTTCTGAGTCTTGTATGAGGGGAAAGGTGAATGATGATATCCAATTAAGGCTGATGTTAATCATATTTAACAAATATAGTTAAAATGTACTTTACAAGGGAGATTTTTTTTCAATTTGACTGAAATAAACGGGATATGTCCTATTATGAAGACTTTTTATGTTCTTAAAATATTTCATTTTTATTTATTTTTCCCCCATTTAGTTTTTAGCAAGCTATGTATTCTCCAAAAGGAGAATGTTTATGGTTTGATTTTCTATTTGGATACTTGTAATTGTATGTAATCTAATGTTGTTTGTAAACTCTCTTTGAACTCAGAGCCTTTTCAAGAGATGTAAAATCCACCTATAGTCACTGTTTTATCCTGTTTTGAATAATTTGATTTTTTAAGTAATAGGATCTAAAACTTTTGTAGGAGATCTTTCGATTTCTGGTTTCATGATTTCCTCTCAAAAGAACTTTTAAATTCCCCCTGGGTAGATAATGATATGCTGAGGAAAATAAAACAAAAACAAAAAGGAGGCAGAATTTAGAATTTTATGTTGCCCTTGTTCAGAAGAGCTCATATTTCAGGGCGCCTGGGTGGCTCAGTGGGTTAAAGCCTCTGCCTTCGGTTCAGGTCATGATCCCAGGATTCTGGGATCGAGCCCCGCATCGGGCTCTCTGCTCTGCAGGGAGCCTGCTTCCCCCTCCCCCTCTACCTGCCTCTCTGCCTACTTGTGATCTCTCTCTCTCTGTCAAATAAATAAACAAAATCTTAAAAAAAAAAAAAAAAGAAGAAGAAGAAGAGCTCATATTTCATTGGGTGTTAGTACATTTATCCTGTTATCTTTAAGAAGAAAGTATAATAAGTAATGTCCACAGCATTGTGGATGAAGGAAGTGAGAAGTATGGAAATTAAGTGGCTTGCCCAACCTCATGGATTGAATTTGGTAAAGTTAGAATTAAAACCCAGGTGTTTTGACAGTAATCTTTCTGGTAGATTACGCTACCTAAATTGGGTTTAAAAGGTTTCAAAAAGTTATGTAATAATCCATTCTATAAGCATTGTTTTGGAATGTCTTTAATCAAGAACTAGAAATACAGAAACAGGTAAGACATAGTTTATTATGTTACTGTTCCAGTTGGGAGTGGAGTGAGGAAACGAGTGGGAGTGATGACTGATATCTAATATAACAGATGATTTTAATATAGTGAAAGAAATGTCCTAAGAGAGGGCCAGCATGCTCTGGGAGTATAGTGGAAGGAGCTAGTAACTCTCCCAGGATGAGGAAATATTAAAGAAGTTTCTACCTGAAACCCTTTAAGAGTCGCTCCAGTGGCATTGCCTTCAAAAATAACCATTAACTTCCTGTGATCAAAATGGGTAGTGAACACAGCTATTAGATGTACTTAATGATTTCAGTGCTGTTTATTGCCTGTTAAATAAAATAATAATAGCCGAGCACATGTTCAGAAAGATTTGGAAAAGCAGGTGTAGAAATTGCATTTTACTTTGTCTCAAATGAAGTTAGTAAGTAAGGAGCACTGGTACTAACAACAGTACATGGTTTTCACTGGTCTAGCAGCCTATGCACCTGATAAAATGAGCCTAGAATTCCTGTTTCTCCTCATTTAAAGAGCCGTATTCTATAGCTGAGCTCTCATTTTTAGTTCCCAGACTAGTGAAGCTTTTTCAGTAGTAGTTTAGCAATAAAAGGCAACCATGATGATATGTGGTGCTATATATATTTTATCCACTTGTGAAGTGTTAATCATGCAATTCCATATCCAGATGTACAGCTGAAGAGAGAATCACTGATAGGACAAAATGCATTGAGAGCTAGTTAAGAATATGTGATTTAAAAAGGGTGTGTTTATCCAAGCCAAAATCCACATCTCTGTTGCCTAGATAAAGTTATGTCTCCTTTTTCATCCAAAAAAGCAAACACAACAATGAATCTTGGAACGCTGAAAAAATAAATAAATAAAATTACCCAAAAAAAAAGGCAAACAAAAGCAGTCCTAAGATATTAGACCACTGGAAAAAGCACTTAGCTCCAAACGTCTCTTTCCTTTTTTATTTTTTCTATTATAAATATTTTATTTCAACTAGAAGGTACAATCTCTCAGGGGTTAGAAAAGCACATCATGTTGTAACTACATAATCATTCACATCATGTTGTAACTACATAAAAAAATGGTGCTATAAATGGAACTGCCTGGCTTAGACCCATATACATGTGTCTGCACAGTCTATATGGAATCTGCACAAAGAAATGTCTTCTCTCCCTTTGCTCCAGTTAATTGTTCTTGTATGTAAGTTGCTTTTTATTCCAGTGTATCCACAGTGGTGAAATCACAAGGCCAGCCATGTAGCCAAAAGTCACTCCAAGTGTATAGGAGATGGGCTGTATCTGCGACAGTCTTTCCCAGTCGAGTGGACTAGAAAAGGCTCCAAGCCATGTTCCTATAGAGCTATAAATTGTAATGATCTGAAGACTGTTCTCCCAAATGGTGACTCCATTTCTACTGAAAATTCCTAGTCGTGCTTTAATGTTTGGTTCTAACAAACATGAAAAAGGTACAGTAGTAAAAGTAGACAAAATAACTGCAAATGAAAATGTTTCCAACACCAGCTCTGTGAGTGGTGCTCCATGTAGAACAAAATTTATGTGAAAGAAGAAACATCACATAAGAAATTAGATACAGCATTTCAAAAATCTGGTCATCTTGTATGATAATGAACTTCTTTTAGTGGATGTATTTGGTTTCACTACTAAATATAATACTAGCTTGACGACAGTTACAAAAACAGAACAGATGCCCAACCATGTCAAGTGTGTTTCCAATATTGAAAAGTTCTCCAAGAAGAATGATGGACTGAAGATGCTTAGGATAGTTGAAAATCTGCATAAAAGATGGGTATGCAGTAGTCTCTTGCTATCAGTTATCTTTCACAGTGTTTGGAGAGGCTGTCTAACTCTCCTGCCTGTGGAAGAGAAGCAGGGGTTACTGCCTCCCACCATTAGGTACGACTGGCTTCCCTGACCCTTAGGCAGGTGCAGGCCTGTGAGGCCCAAACATTTCTTTCCTACCACTACCCTTTTCTTTCTTCAAAAGGTGAGCCACACTCAGTTTCTCCCTTTAATACTTTTGTGGCTCAGAGCTCTTAGAATTTTACTTTAGACCATGTCTAAAGGTATATATACATATCACTCTGAACTTTGTTTCACACCTCCATAATTTTTTGCCCATTTTCCCAGGAGTATCAATCCCTCCCAACCCTTTCTCTCTCTCTCACTCCTCTTCCTATTTACCCATGCCTTTGTTTATTTTATTGGCTACTAGAAGAGACCTTATTATGGTTAAAAATCTTTTATAAATAATGGTCATGAAATTTTAAGCTGGCTGTCATAATGGGATTTTCAGGCATGTAGAGCAAATTGAGAAATAGTTAAATCTGGCGTATTCTGTAGAAAAAGAATAGGAAGGTAGTGCAAACTTCTAAATGAATTATTTTCATTACAATTTTGTACTACCTTACAGAATCTAAAAATGGTAATATTCTGGGCTTTTCTTTTAACTTTCTGGACTTCCAATAAATAGGAATTGGAATATTTTTTATATTTACTAATTTGCATAAAGCAAAAGCTTAGCATTTATAGAGCTGTAGTTATCCAAGAGCCACCTTATTAGCAATTAGTTTTAAGTCTCATATGGCTGGTGAGAAGACATGGCTCTTTTAGGATACCATGGCCCATTAATATATTGTCAATAAATACTAATGACATATAAAAGAATGATAAATCTACCTGTTAGGAATGGAATAGACTCGTGATACACTTAGAAAGTGGTTATTTCAATAGTGGTGAGGGTAGGCTTCACTGTCATATTTAAAATAAAAGTATAGAATAAGAAAAACTAACCATGATTAAGGTCTGGACCATTTAGGGAATAGAAAAATTTATGTAAAAAGGTCCTAACATATAAAAGAACTTAACAGGAAAACATGTGGCCTGGATGGAATAGAAGAAGTGGAGATAAGACTAAAAGATTCAAATAGCAGATCTGAAAGGAGTCTTGATTTTATTTTGAGTATGATAGTATGCCTTTGAGACTTATTTAAAAGGGTAGTGGCATCATGGAATATGTAGTTTGAGAAGATAACACTGGCTGCCGAGTAGAGGAGTAGTTGCGTGAAGAATGAAGGGAGGCCTATCCAGAAGCTATTGCAGTTTTCTAGTCAAGTGATAATCTTAACTGGGAATAGGGCGATGCCAGTGAAAAAGGAAATAATCACATGGAGTAAGATATCTTTGAGAAGTTAAATAGCCAGCACTTCTGATGGACTTGGTACAAGCAATAAGGATGATGAAGGATTTCAGGATGGTGCTCAGAACTGATGTTTTGAACCATCAGTTAGGTAGTGATGCCACTTAGTGAAATTGGGAAGATGAAGTGGACATCTCTGGATGTGGCAAACAAAAAATAGTATTAAGCATGTTCAGTTTGAGGTGCTTTTAAGATATACTAATAGAAGTCTCAATTATATGAGATTGGAGCTCCCAGAAGATGTTGGTGCCAAGAAGATAAACTTGGGAGTTATCAGTATGTAGTTAATTATTTAAAGCTTTGTTAGTAGATGAAATTACACAAGAAGAGAGTGAAAAGATAAGTTTCTGAAACTGATACCTGAGGAATTCCAACAATTAGATATCCTCCAATAGAGGAGGAAAAAGCGAAAGCTAAGAATAAGCAGTCTAAGAAGTAGAAGAAAACCAGTCTTGTAAAGAGATGAAAGTACTTCATTGAGTAGCTGTCATCACCATCAGTTGTTGCTGAGAGATAAGTAAGATATAGATGCAAAATATCTGTTGGATTTAGCAGTATGGAGGTCATTAGTTTTACATAATGGAAGTTCCCAAGGTGTGGAGGAGTTGGAAGTTGACTAAAGTCAGTAGAGTACCAATGGAAAATAAGAATTTGGTGACAAAGAGAGCTAGAAAGAAATGTGGTAACAGGGGAGAGATTTTGTTTATTATAGAGATACTAATGGGAATGACTCAACAGAGAAGGGGGTTAGTTAAGATTGAGGGCAGACATTAACCAACGAAGTAAAATCTCTTATAACATAAAAAGAGAGGGGGATTGGACACATATTGGGAATTGGCCTTCAACTGGTAGAAAATTTCATCTTTTGAGACAAAAGAAAAGATAGACAGACACAGGTAGATGTATAAAATTAGCCATGGGAAAATGAGAAGCTTTCTTTTGACAAATTCTATTTTCTTGATGAAATATGAGACAAGATCATCAGAAAAGAAAAGACGGAATTAATGTGGGAAATTTGAAGAATGAGTGAAGCATTGTGAAAAAGTGAAGCATTGTGGAGAGTGAGTGAAATTACTGTTAACACATTGATGTTGAGGGTCCAAGGTGTTTGACTATGGATTTATGATGTTGCCAAAAATCCTCATTTGTTGGATTTTCTCTAAATTTTGGCTACTTTTTGGGAATCAGGGCAGTAAAAGAAGACAGATTGTTGAGCTCATCTATGGTTGTATGATTCTTAAGTCCTTTCAATTCTTATTTTTTACCTAATTTTCAAGAATATCTCTGTT
Organism: Mellivora capensis; assembly: GCA_004024625.1. Classification (NCBI taxonomy): domain Eukaryota; kingdom Metazoa; phylum Chordata; class Mammalia; order Carnivora; family Mustelidae; genus Mellivora; species Mellivora capensis. Next base: position 14,497 of record PISX010019120.1, read on the forward strand.
CTCTATTTCTTAATAAAATCTTAAAATAATGAGTTTCAATATGAGGTTTGTTTAAGAATGTAACTTACTTCTAAAATACTATAACATAGAGGTGTTTATCAGTTTTAAATTAGATTAGAAGCTAGAGTGTGACAATCTATGTCTAATTGTGGTGTGGTATATTCTCAGTGTTCTTTATATGACATGGCCCAAATATTGGTGTTATCCTTATCTGCACTTAAGTGGATCCATGTTCAGGGAAGATGAGTTGCAAGAAAAGCAAAATGTTTGAGTCTAATTTTCCAGTAAGAAGTTATTTGTTGACCATTCTGAAATGAATTCGCTTTTCTAAGATTTTTAAGGTGAAATGTGGAGTCAGGGAATTAAAGCTTATAGCTATCACCCTGAAGAGGAAATTGACTTATTCAGATGAATTACAAAGCAATTTATTACTACTAGGAAAGTTTTAGTCATTATTTTATATTGTATACATAGCAAATAAGTTATTAAGAGGGATCACAGAAGGTCAAACAGGAAATCTTCATTGTTTATGGGCTTTTGGGTTAGTAACTCTGAAATATTTTTCTACATTTCTTTTTCTATAGTGGAGCCATATACATACATACATATACATATATATAAAATATACATATACAGTATACATATATATATATATATGATTTTTTTGTGTTATTGACTCTGAATTCCAAAAGTTAATTTCTGGTTGGACATTTTTGCTGTGTCTCAATGCATTTATAGACTGGTGCCATAAAAAAAGTTAGAATGCCTTACTGATTTTTAACTACATCAACACACAAGGGCTAAAGAATAAAAGGAATTAGTACTTAATTCCAATTGACAAATATTGATGCATTTATGTTCAAGAGTAAAAGCTATTTTAATACATGATGGTCTGTCCTGGAAAAATTAAGTTTCTTACATAATTTAAACAATCAGATTATCTGGATTTCAAACAGTCAAATTTTCTGAAAACATATTTAATCAAAATAAAACTTTGATACTTAAGAATTCCAAATGCTGTGATCTTTTTTTCATCCAGAATATAGCAAGAATTCAGTTTCTTCTTTAAAAATATTTAAACGACCAGAAAATACCAAGGCTTCATGTTGAAGTGATACGGGTTGAATTATATCTTTAGAAGTTAAAGGAGTATACTCTACATTCTATTATTATCCCAAATCATTTCATGGATTAAATTAATATTCTGCCAAACTGGATAGTATCAGAAACTTTTGCCTATTTTTTTTTACTTTGTCTATTTTTAAAAATCAAATAATTCACCTTTGATGAATATAAAATACTACTACTCAAAAAAGTAAGTTCAATACATTATAGCTTTCACTGGGTAAAAAACATTGGACTATGGAAAGTTATACAAACATAGCATCTCTTTCCACTTTCATTATTACTGCCATCCATTTCATCTCTGATCCTCCATTAGGAAGATTTAGGAAATTACCAGCACTTTCATTGTCAATAGTAAGGTTACATTCCAGTTATTTTCTAAAACTTCTGTGCATACATGATAGATTCTTATCATTCCAGGAAGAAGCACTACTTCTGATGTACTAGACATACACAAGTCTCCATTCTCTCATCAGACCTTTCTTAACAAAGGGCTTAGTAAATCTATGGGATTTCTGTCCATCAGAGACACACAAGATGAGGAAGATTATTTCAAGGACATTTCATCAGATAATAATTCCGGACACGAAGATTCTGAAAATGCCTGCTCCCCTTACCAGTTCAAAACTAGTGGCCCAGAAAAAAAAACTCTCCCTGGCATTGATGTGCTTCCCAAGAAGAAGATTTGGGCTTCATCCATGGACTTGCTTTGTACAGCCGACAGAGACTTTTCTGGGGAAACTGGTGGATTCCGACAGTACCTCCCTGAGGCAGTAACAGTGCGGACTTCAACTACTCCTAGAAAAAAGGAAGCAAGATACTCAGATGGAAGCATAGCCTTGGATATCTTTGGCCCTCAGAAAGTGGATCCAGTGTTTCATATGAGAGAATTGCCCACTTCCTCAGCAATATCGAGTGCTTTGGACCGAATTCGGGAGAGACAAAAGAAACTTCACGTTCTGAGAGAAGCCATGAATGTAGAAGGTTAGTAATTTTGTATGTGTTTGAGAGAGAATTGAAATGAAATATTTAAAATTGTGTTTTGAAATAAAGAAGGGTTATTAAACCATTCCACAAGTCTTATTTCCACTGTCAAAGCTTTATACCAGGTTAGCCTCTTCTCTGTCAGTTTCTGTCCTCTCCACCAAAACCCTAATCAAACGACACTACTCATCTCTAGTCGTCTCTAGTCATCTAGTCGTCTCTAGTAAGCATCCCAGTGCAGGCATTGTATAGCACTTAAATATTTTGGGTAGCATGTTTTTAGATTGTAAGCTTCTCAAGGCAGGAGCTGTATTTTCTACTTGTTTTACTCCTCCACAGCACTGTGCATCTTGCACTCTCTCTTTTTTTTTTTTAAGATTTTATTTATTTTTTTGACAGAGAGATCACAAGCGGGCAGAGAGGCAGGCAGAGAGAGAGGGGGAAGCAGGCTCCCCGCTGAGCAGAGAGCCCGATACGGGGCTCGATCCCAGGGACCCTGAGATCATGACCTGAGCCGACGGCAGACACTTAACCCACTGAGCCACCCAGGCACCCCCCTGTATCTAGCACTCTCAAAAGAGGCTTCCCTACAGGACTGGTTAATGGAAATAAGAGGCAGTAATCCAAATCAGCAATTCTAGGGAGGCAGAATAGCCTGGTAAGAGTACATTGGCTCCCAGACCACCCACTTCAAAAAAGAAACATAGGGGACACGACTCTTGGAGGATATAATTTGTTTGGTCTGGAATGAAGTTTTAAATCTATATTTTAGAAGTTATGGTGTGTAGGTTTATAGATTTAGAGGCAGACATCCCAAGCTTGAATTATTTACTGCATCAGTAGCAGCGTGATCCTTTCTTCAGCAACTGGGCTCAATTCCTTCAAGGGTAAGTTACCCCATCTGTAAAAGGTGCTTAATAAAAGTAGATTCGGTAATGAATGTAAGGTGATTAACAAATCAAAGTATCACAATATTAGTATGAGGTGCATAAAAAACAACTTTTATCGATGATAAATTCTTATTTGCAGAGCGTAGCTCTGATTCAAAAATACCTGATTGGCACACAAACCTCAATGTATTGAGTAGAATAAAATTATGTGTCAGACATGGATAGAGGCCTTTTTTAACATCAATAAATGAAAGAGAAAACAAAATTAGAATTATCAATCTAATCATCTACATTTTTGAAGATTAAAATGTCTCAATGCATTTATAGACGGTGCCTTGCCTTGTAGACAAACTTTGGGACATAGCTGAGAGAGAACTTTAGGTGTTTCTAGTTCAACGAGAGTAGTGGCATAATAAAGGGTCATATTCATTTTTAAGGCCATTGTTCCAGTGGAATATTTTTGATTTTTAAAGTGCTCTGCCACTGGTTTGTTCTGTTACTTAAGGTTAAGTTTAGCTCTGGACTGAACATAATCTACACATTGTGCTTTCTTCTAATAAAAGAAGCTTTGCTTCTTTTTTTTCAATTCAGGAATTGCAAATTAGCAATGAATTTGAAATTATAAAGGAAATTATTGAACACCTAATTGATATTACGGGTATGTATGTATGTGCATTTAAAGAAAACACTAGGGGCACCTGGGTGGCTCAGTTGATTAAATATCTGCCCTCAGCTCAGATCACGATCCCAAGGTCTTGGGATTGAGTCGCGCATTGGGCGCCCTGCTCAGGCAAAGAGCCTGCTTCTCCCAGTTGCTCTGCCTGCTACTCCGCTACTTGTGCTCTCTATCTCTCTGTCAAATAAATAAGTAAAATCTTAATAAATAAATAAATAAATAAATAAATAAAATGCTGCCAAAGTGAGCACTTAATAAATAAATAAATAAACTAGCCAGCTTTATGAGATGATTGTATGTAATACTGATCTGAAAATTTTCAAGGACAGAAAATAGCTTAGAAATTTGTTATATACATGATTTTATTGTTTAACTCTGATCAGTAGGTTTTTAGAGTTGAAAAGCAGAAAAGGCACTTTCTGTAGCTTAAAGTCTTCTCTTTCATAAGTTGCACTTCATGATTACTTAATGTTGTACAACAACTAGCATATGAATAACAGCCTGACCTTCTTATGAACATGGCCTCATAGAGAGGTTTATGTGAAGAATTGTTGCCCTTTCTGGGGGAAAAAAAAACCAAACCCTTACTTATTCAAATAGATAAAACTGTGATAGTCTCAGAGTATAAATAGCGAAGCTACCTATTGATGTAGATGTCTATTTCTAACATTTAAGAAATTGGGTAATTAACATGTGAATATTAAAAATTAAATCCTAATTTCTTATGTTCTCATGTGTGTGTTTTAACAGATTATTTACTTCAGGGGCGCCTGGGTGGCTCAGTCATTAAGTGTCTGCCTTCAACTCAGGTCAGGGTCCCAGGGTTCTGGGATCGAGCCCCACATCAGGCTCCCTGCTTGGCGGGAGGCCTGTTTCTCCCTCTCCCACTCCCCCTGTATGTGTTCCCTCTCTTACTGTGTCTCTGTCAAATAAATCTTTAATAAATAAATAAATAAAAGATTATTTACTTCATATTTGTTAAATTAATAGTTGTATGATTTAATGAAGTCTGAGAAAAGTATTATTTTTACACTTGAACTTTGGTTTGAGAGCTAAACAGTGAAGAAATCAGACACTAATGGAAATATATTTAATGTGTAAAATTATGCTACACTAGTCTGATATACTTTGTTTGAATAGATGATTTTTTTGATTACATATAAAATGAGCAGTAAGCCAAAGTATCTCCTAGTTTGCATATGAGGCTTTTATCTTGTTAGGGAATGTGTGCAGGCACATGTGTTAAAGAAATTCAAATACACGAATTTGTTGACAACTTGTTTCCAAATATGCACATATATCTACAAAGATGATGTATAATGTTATTGACCTTATTTATTAAACTGGTAACTTGTTACAAACCTTACTTCTAAATTTAGAAATTTTATATTCATTATAAGAGATTCAAGAAAAGAAGAAAAGGAAAAGATTTCTTTTTAAAAATAAAATATGCTTTGAATTGTTTGTTACAGGACCGTTTCCATACTGAAATCTTTCTTTGCTATTGAAGTTTTCAAAAGCATTTGTTCTCACAAAGAACCTACCCATTTTTCCCAGAGTGTATTTTATAACCAAGTTAAACAAACACCTTGAAAATGTTGGTATATTATGGAAGTGCTTACACCATCTTAAATAAACTCCATTATTATATAATAACTTTCAAGTAGTAATAAGTTATATTTGCTTTAAACTAAAGGCATTCTTCAAAATGAATGTTTGATGTTTGGAATTCAAAAGCAATAATTCTTAGTTATTTAGTTGAGTAATTTGCTGGTTTTATACTGTGCATGTTCTAAAAGTAAAATAATTTAAGTTAGCTGTTCAAACAAAAGTGCAGATTGTTAATATAAAGATTTTAGCTAGTATACAAAGAAGAAAAAAGTAGAAAACAATACAAATCCCATTTATCTCATTTAATTCTCATGAAAAGTAGGCTTCACTGCTCCCTTTTATGTGTGAGAAATCAAGCAAAACAGTGGATATTGCTAAAGTACATATTTCTTTTTAAATACTTTTGTTTTAAGCCATTTAAAAATATTAATAGTGCTCTGTACAATTTTTGTGATCTTTAGATCTGGCAGTTGCTACTGGCTATCAGTAATTATAGAATTAGAAGAGGTCTTGGAGTACATATTCCTGAGCTCATGAAGATTTAATAACTTACCCAAGACCACGTAACTAGTTAATGATAGCGTTTCCATCATTATGGGAAATTGTGGATTTCCATCTAGATAGACTTCAGAGCTCTAGTCTAAGAATTTCCAAATCTCTTTTACTTCCTAATTTTTAAAAAAGATGTGTTCCAATGTTCATTGGGTTAATACAGCAACTGGAAGAAAAGTAACTGCCAAATTTTGGTTTGTCCTTTTAAGCATGCAAGGAGGCTCATTGAACTAATAGGAGAGACAGTTGTCTGGGATGCCTGGGTGGCTCAGTCAGTTCAGCATCTGACTCTTGATTTCAGCTCAGGTCATGACCTCAGGGTTGTGGGATTGATCACCCTGTGCATTCACTGCAGAGTCTGCTTCTCCCTTTCCCTCTGCTCCTCTTCCTGCTGTCTCTCTGTCCCGCTCCCTCTTTCTTGAGTTGCTTCAACCTCAGATGTATAGCCCTTTCCTTAGTCCATCCTCTTGAAAGGAGCCTTTTCCTAAATTATCTCTATAGCATTTCCTTAGCTGACAACATCAACCAGCCAACAAACACGGGGAAGAGCAGAGTTTGGTACTAGAAGGAATCTGGATACTATTTAAACCAAACCTCTCACTTTCAAAAGCCCAGAGTAGTCTAGGTTGCCAAAGGAGATACATAATTCGTAATTTATAACAGAGCTGTATTTAGAATCCAAATCTCTTGAAACCCAGAGAAAGATTTTTTCCACTCTGCCATTCTGATTTCAAGCAGAAACGAGATACGTTTCAGATACGTTATTTGGAAAATTTTTTACTGACTGGAAGGTTGGGCATTCAGCTGACCAACTAACAAACCCCTTCAGTCTCTTCCTTAAAAAAATTATATAATTTTTAATACAGTAAAATGAAAAAAAAAGGCTCAAATGAGGCAGTTTTGGTTCTTTCTGCAGCAAACCACACTAGATAGGGTTTAAGATGGAGCTCTATGATGTCTCATGCAATATTGTGGTAGAGAGTATTTTAATGGAGCTTTCCTACAGTAGGATCTTGTAAGATGGTTATCCTGTAGCCAATGAAATAAGGGTATAAACTCTCAAAGAGTAGTGGTGACCATTGAGTGTTCTGATTTCCTTGAGAACAAAATAAGAAACGAACAGAAAAGACCCTGAGAAAGAAACTGTAGTTGAAGTTTAAAAATTATAAATATAAGACTATTTCTATACTTACTAAGTTAATACTTAATCTTTCAGATAGTTTTCTACGTATAAAAAACAGTAAGGAAGGGGCAGGAAGAAACATAACAGGTTTATCTTGTGGAAACTTGTTGTAAAATTTAATGTGACTCTTTTTTTGCTTTATTCTTTTCATTTCGCTGTTTTCACCTCAGCAGAGCACTGTCTAGTCTACTTTCTCCCTTTCTCTCTTGTTCCTAGTATCTTTTTTCCACCTTTCTACTCCATCTCAAAATCTGATATATCGTGTTTTCTTATAGAAGTATCTATCATCGTCTCTCTTGTATGTAATCACCGCACGCTCCCTATCTAACATTGCCATGTGGTTTGGCAACACATTCCTGATTATGAGAGACTGACTTGGAGCCAGTACTGTGAGTCTAGTATGAACAGCACTCCACACCCTGGGCGGGGACCATGAATAGCATTTTGCTTCCAACAGTCAAAACTCCTCTGCATTCTGTATAAACACTAGAAGGGAATATGAAAAACAGATATAATTAAATCCTTCAAAAATGACTATGGCTAAATATTACTATGTAAGGGGTTTTAAGTCAATCTTCTTTCCTTCAACCTTAACTATTGTTTAAAGACAACAGTGTTGTGACCTCTGGTCGAGCCTAGGTTTGCTGTGCTGTGCCTGTGAACACAGCTTAAACTCTGTGTTGTGCAACTAGAATATGTAAACGTTCAAGTACGTGAGCCTGCGCTGATTACTGAGGCACCTTAATGTTTCATTGTCATGAGAAGATTGAATCTGAAAGTTCACATGTTTTTATAGTTACGTTTCAGAAAAACAAGCGGATGGGTTTATAAATATTACAGTTCAGCATGCAGGATACTTCTCGTGACATGTTATGAAGAGAGAAATTTTCTTCAAAACTTAGCTCTCTTTTAAAATCCAAACCTGGGGCACCTGGGTGGCTCAGTCAGTTAAACATCTGACTCTTGATTTCGGCTCAGGTCATGATCTCAGTCCTGAACTCAAGCCCCACACTCACTCTGTGCTGGGCGTGGAGCCTGCTTAAGATTCTTTCTCTCCCTCTCCGTCCCATCCGTACACCCCTCCCCACTTTCATGTGTTCTCTGTCTCTCTCTCTCTTAAATAAATAAATTAATTTTTAAAAAAAAAACCAACCTTCATTTATAACCAGGTTCAGGAAGCCTTGTCTCACCTTCCCAATGTAGGATGATATCCTATTTTCATTGAAACTTTTTGTTTCTAGGAGCTTATTTCTCGTCATAAACATCAGAAATTTGACATGGTCTAGGGGTGCCTAGATGGCTCACTCAGTTAAGCGTCTGCCTTCAGCTCAGGTCATGATCCCAGGGTCCTAGGATCAAGCCCCAACTCTGGCTCCCTGCTGAGTCAGGGGGTTGCTTCTCCCTCTTCCTGTACCCCTCCCCCTGCTGGTGCTCGTTCTCTCTCTCTCTCTCTCTCTCTCTCTCTCTCTGTCAAATGAATGAATAAATAAGATCTTTAAAGAAAAAAATAAAAGAAGAAAGTTGGCATGATCTAATTCATAGCTCTGTCCTTAGTATCAACCTCTATATCCTATGTGATGGTATTAATCTAAACTGAGTATTGCAACGTAGCTATTAATATTAAATATTTGGTAAGTGTTTTTTCAGATATGTGATATGACATTCTCTGATGAATTCTGTGTAGTTAGGAGACATCCTACCTCCTTCTCCTGTGTTTTGTCCAAATCCAAGAAAGTCATAACCTTACCAACCACCATCAAATGCAGTCAACTTCCTTTAGAGCTCTAGACTCTTTGAAAGCTTTAGAAGGTGCAGTGAAGTCATTATAACACAGGATCCTGGAGGATTCTAGAAGAGTGGTATAGCCAGCCCAGATGCAAGACACAGCCCAGATTGGTAGCTACTACATTATATAAAACTGTTACAGATCGAGGAAACTGGAAACTTCATTCTTTCTGATGTTCTTACTCTGCACAAATTTTACATCTATAAAGTAATTTGCAGGGCACAGCATTTCTCCATCTATTTTTCCTCAATTATGTATTTTTACCCTTGCATGAGTTCTGTTCCTCCTGATTAAAAATTTTATTGATCATGTCTAGCTCTCAAGGGATTTTAGAATATGTTCTATTCATATATCATGTAGCATGATATAACATAGAATACAGTGGACTCTAGTGAACATATAAAAGGAATAATCTTTATTCCCTAGAAATGAATCCCCTGGAAAAAAGCAGAGAAAAACACTTCATATATGGAAACATAATGTTATTATTTTTGTTTCTTTGGTGTATTTGAAAATTGAAATATTTCATTAGGGTCATAACCTTAAAAACGCAGAGTTTAAAAATTTTTTATAGTTATATAGTTCCTGATGCTGCAATTGTCTTGAGTTTCACTTTCTGCCTGTCACTTGTCTAAGCTTGAATATGTATCACTTGTAAATTATGTTTTCAGATTATAGTTTCTGCTGGCTAAGTTTGATTTTAATGTGAATATTGTAGATTTGAACATTTCCTCTGAAATAACTTTATATAAACTTGGAATATCATGTAAATCTCCATAATATGCTAAATATTAAAAGTATAGTGTTCATGATCACATATTATAGCTTTATATGTTTGAAGTGTTAAGTGTGATAAGTGGTGGTAGAAATTGTGACTCTAACTGCCAAGAACTATGGCTAAATGCTCTAGCCTATTGAAAAGCTGCCTCTTATTGTTACTATGTAAGTGAAGTTGATAGGATATTAGGGCTGGAGTGATTTTTGTTTAAAGGATCAGATTATGGTTAAAGAATAATAAAATACCTCAGATTTTTATATCTTGTATTCTGACAAAAATAATAGTATACTTTCAATTATGGTAAAATAGTGTTAGAAATGAAAAGATGTATTCAATTGTCGGAGTATGATTACAAAAATCTCTATAACTAGACTTCTCTCCAGATGTTAATTCTTTAAGCCATCCTTCTGTGGATCCTATTCTTCTCATTCTCTCTCCGCTAGTCTACAGAATGCTTTTGGAGAGAATATGTTCCTTTGTGTTCTATGTGTTTATATACATAGACTCACATACACCCAGTTTGGTGCTGCTTTTTTTGGCGACATGTATCGAGGCTGATTTTATGTCTCATTTATTCTTCTGCACTCATTATTTCTACACTAAGATTCTTTCCCACAACTTCACTTTCCATATCTAAAACTAAGTACTTGGGCGCCTGGGTGGCTCAGTGGGTTAAGCCTCTGCCTTCAGCTCAGGTCATGATCTCGGGGTTCTGGGATCGAGTCCCACATCGGGCTCTGTACTCAGCAGGGAGATCCTGCTTCCTCCTCTCTCTCTGCCTGCCTCTCTGCCTACTTGTGATCTCTCTCTGTCAAAAAAATAAATAAAATCTTAAAAAAATAAAATAAAATAAAAATAAAAACTAAGTACTCATAGGAAATCAAAGAGAAGGAAATTGCCTAGTGAAATGAAGAATAATCATGACCCTAAATGGACCCTGGAACACTGATTTGTACAATGTACTCTTCATTTAAATATTTACTAACTGCGGAATTTTCAAGTCAACAAATCAGATATTGAATCTAATTCTATTCCGCAAAAGTCAAATATAGTTCTGCAATTTAATGGCAAAAGCTTAAAATTTTGCTGTTACAATTTTAACATTGCAGTGAAGGTGGCCATATGTGCATTTTATAAAAAGCGTATTTGAGTCTTCTTAATAAGCCCATTTCACATGGCTCAAGAATTTTGGCATTCATAAAACTTTGTGTATACTATAAATACTTAGAAGCACTTCTTTGTTTAAAAAAATAATCTGATACTTTTTAATTAAAATAACAATCAGTAGATTTTATTGATCTGGAAGATGGGTATATGAATTTCTGTTTTTGTGTCTCTGTAGAAGTTTTCATAATAGGGGCGCCTGGGTGGCTCAGTGGGTTAAAGCCTCTGCCTTCAGCTCAGGTCATGACCTCAGGGTCCTGGGATCCATCCCAGAATTGCGCTCTCTGCTCAGCAGGGAGCCTGCTTCCTCCTCTCTCTCTGCCTGCCTCTCTGCCTTCCTCTCTGCCTACTTGTGATCTCTGTCTGTCAAATAAATAAATAAAATCTTCTAAAAAAAAAGTTTTCATAATAAAATTTTTTTTCTTTTTTAATCATTCAGTTAATACCCCATCCCTAGGCTCCACGGAGAGCCTGCTTCCTCCTCTCTCTCTCTAGACCAAATCTAAAGTGCTTCTATTATACATCTAAATACAGATAGAAAACATATCTGTGGTATCTGGATCCTTCAAAAAAAAAAAAAGAGCTGTCTATAATGTAAAGACAATGCATGGATAATTAGGGATCACCCTTCTTCTGCAGACCAGAACAGTGGACAAAATCTACTCTGGAACTAGTTAGTGTCTACTGGATGCCTTTAAGTAGGTCATCTCAGAAAACCAAGCAATGTTCTATCAGATCACTTGATCTGTAAGCATGCAAAATATGGCTCTCTATATACACCAATGCAAGATACACTCTTGGTAAAGGACGGGTTTGTAATAATTTTATGTTTGCAGGGAATTTTGTAATAATTCTTGAAATGGTTAAATTTATTATTTAATTCAGAAATGGAAAGCCAATACTAACAAAGGCTAGCCTTTCTCCTAAGCATAACTGAGTAGTAAATAATGCCTGGGAATTTTAATCTGGCCGTGCCCCTACATGAAAGGAACGTGGCTGACAACATTTTTTAAAGCTACATTCCAGAATACAAGAAGCTTACAAAAGCGATTCCTACACTTTAATTAACGCAGACTTCCACTCCTACCCCAGTCTTTGAAGAAAAAAAGAAAGTCTTCTGTTCCCTAGTAGTGCTGCAAATCTAGTCATCCTCTCCATGTTTCTGGAGTACCAGTGCCCCATTACTATAAAACAATAAGGCATCATATGTCAGTGCCCTCCCTCCCTGCAGGTGTGATAATGAGAACATTTACATCAAGGGAAAGTGAGTTATTTTTATGCATTTAAAATGGGATAGGGGCACCTGGATGGCTCAGTGGGTTAAAGCCTCTGCCTTCAGCTCAGGTCATGATCCCAGGGTCCTGGGATCAAGCCCCACATCGGGCTCTCTGTTCCACAGAGAGCCTGCTTCCTCCTCTCTCTCCCTGCCTGCCTCTCTTGCCTACTTGTAATCTCTGTCTGTCAAATAAATAAATAAAATCTTTAAAAAATAATAATAATAAAATAAATAAAATGGGATAATCAATATTACATTAATTTGTCTCATAGAAGGAACCCAAGAATTGAAAAAAGGAAAGGGAACATGGACTCATGAAATAATGTAAGAACAATAATGAAGCACCACCAAAGAACGGAAATTCAACTTAAAATTTATTTACTAACTTAACACCCACTTGGCAGAAATAGTTATAAAGCAGTAAATTCATGGGACACCTGGGTGGTTTCTTGGTTAAGTGGCTGCCTTTGACTCAAGTCATGATCCCAGGGTCCTGGGTTCGAGCCCCAAGTCAGGCTCCTTGCTCGACGGGGAGCCTGCTTCTCCCTCTGCCAGCCGCTTCCCCTGCTTGTGCATACTCACATGCTCTCTCTCTGTGTCTGACAAATTAATTAATTTTTAAAAGAGTAAATTCAGTGTGGGATGTGAAATTGTTATTGCATGGCATAACATCCAAGTGACTGAAGTTCTCTAGTCTGTCTACTAAATAGGCTTATTGAGACTGTGTACTTTTCTTTGTAAGGTAAAACCTGTATTGCCTCTGTACATTTGAGTCCTCTCCTTGGCCTTGTTGGTTTCATTTACTGTCCTGTACATTGCAATGCCAGGTTTGCTGTTCAAGTTACTTTGGGGAATCCCTCAAAAATTTAACATGGTAGTTCTATAACAATATAACAAACTTCTTCAGTGCCCTCGGAAAATAGCAGTTCTTCTTAAGTAACCAATTAATTTAAGTAACAATTACTTAAGTTAATGGGTTAAATTTAAATAGAACTAGACAAAACCATTATTTGATGTCTTCTAAAATCTCTTCCAATCATATTTATCTTAAACCAGAGAAATTTTTTAAAAATTATCTTATTTACCATCACACTTCCTTGTGGTAGAATGGAATCATTTTTTTTAAAGTACTAGTAAATATTTGGATTTTCAATCCCAAAACTCTTTTCATTAATTGTGGTATTATTTCTTACTCATATTCAGTGTGTACAAAGCTGAACAAAATAGGGGTGTTCTGTATAATGCCTACATCCTCAGGTAAACATTGCCCAAGAACGATGTGCAACTTCCTCTCTAGCAAGTGGCCATTTTTCCTTCTTTGTCTCAGCGTGACCTCCTTATTCCTCCAGCCCATCATCTTCGTCCTGGTTCTACAAGCCTGGTTCCTGTGGTGTCATTTGACTATTTCATTAATTTTTCATCACTTTTTCTTTTAACAATCTCTACTGAACACCTTGCAGCACCAGGAGTAAGTCAATTCATTTTGTGAAGTTCCTGTTCTCAAGTTTGCAAACTAGTGAAAAAGAATCCCTCCCATATATCCATCGTGTCATACATCCCATGTCTCCTCCCTCAGTTCTAGGTGTTTCCCATGGTTTTCTTTCCCTGGTGCCAAGAAAAAGCCACAAAACCATTCCGACTGGTTCCAATGAAATTCATGCGTTCCAGCCTAATCTAAACCCTCAATGGCTATATAAAAGTTTTCATGTGGTTTTTTTCTGACTCTTATCACATTCTTCATAGTAGAATTTCTTTACTCTTCTCAAGCTCCCGGCCACCGGCTCCCAGAAAGTGACACACGTTTTATTACCGGGAGTAAGGCAACCTCTGATATGGGTATCTTGTGATTCCTTCTGTATTTTCACTCTTTCCCTAGTCCATCATTTCTTAAGAAGAAAAAGTTCTCCCCTCTTTGCCAAAATAATAATCCATGTGTGTTGGGGTTTGGTTTTGTTTTGTTTTTCATACTCTGTTTCCTTCACTTTTTTTTCATCAATTTTCCCCACCACCATTTGCAACTTCAGTCTCTCTCAATCTGCAGGCTTATCATCCACTAACATCCCGCTTAGACATCCCACCCTGCCACAAAGACTCAGATAACTCATTCAGTCTATTTTTTCTTACATTAAATTTTTTTATTTATTTATTTGACAGAGAGAAATCACAAGTAGGCAGAGAGAGAGGGGGAAGCAGGCTCCCTCCTGAACAGAGAGCCCGATGTGGGACTCGATCCCAGGACACTGGGATCATGACCCGAGCCGAAGGCAGCCACTTAACCAACTGAGCCACCCAGGCGTCCCTCTTACATTAAATTTTTAATGTTCTATTTAGATATTTGTGCTTTTGTATGTTTTGGGGAGTAGGTGGAGAGAGGTCTGTAGCTTTCATTAAATTCTAACAAATCAATCCGTGACTCCACAGTATTAAGAGCCACCGCTGTAAATGTAGTCAGCGACCAGATTATGAAAGGCTTTGGATACCAAGCGAAGGAGGTTCTAAACTGAATCCTGAAGACTTTAACAAATAATAGTAATATGCTCAGATTCTCATTTCTGGACAGTTCCTAACATGTCACACAGCTGGCAAGTAGTGAGCTAAGATCCAAGCCCAGATAATCTGGTGTCAGAGTCCAGATTCTTAACCAGTATGCCAAACTGCCTCGAAATTGGGATTATGTTTTTTGAATACCATCCAGCAATTGGTAAATTTAAAGCAATATATAAAATATTCTAGTCTTATAAGAGTAAATGTAATATTTGATTTGATTTGTGTGGAACAGTTAATGCATTTGCTTTTTAATGTTTTTGTTTTAATCCTTTTAGAACCAATTCGAAGATACAAAACTTACCACAGTGATATCTTTAGTACGTCCAGTGGAAGTCCATCTATCATTTCCTCTGAATCAGATTTCCGGCAGGGTAAGAGGCATCTGAGTAACCAAAATGTTTTTAAGAAACCATGAACGTCCTTCTTTTTCAGTGATGTTAAAATATAAGTTGTCAAAAGAATAGTTCTGTATAAATATAAAAATTATAAAAAGCTGCTGATTATTCTTTTTAACAGTATTTTAGGAGCTTAATAGCATCAAACATCATCAAACAACAATATAGTCATTTTCATAATGGGAAATAATTCATTGTCTTCAAAAATAATGTGACTTGTCTCTGAAGAGTTTAATGACATTATCTCATTAATTTGATGGTATGAAGGTAATTTGTTAAAATTACCTTATTGTATCTGCTAAATGTTTGAGTTTTAAATAAGGCTACTTCATATTTTTATCACCTGTGCAGTTCTCTCTTTATTCATTCCTTTTTTCATTCTTTAATTAGTACGAAAAAGTGAAGCTTCCAAGAGGTTTGAATCCAACAGTGGTCTCACAGGGGTAGATGAAAACCCAAGTCAAAGCCAGTCACAGAGACCAAGGTATGTAATATGAAAAAATAGTAACAATAAATTGCCAATGGCAGGTTTTTTTAATTAGAATCAGGGATAATTTTTGAAAATTATCCTCTTTTCTCTATAGTCTCTATTTTCCTTTTTCTTTACCTCTTCTTTGAGTTCTTGAAAATTCATTTAATTATGTGGAAGACATTGTAGTTGTTTGTGTTTGAGTTATTGGAATCTTTTAAAATTAGAATTGGCTGTGATTATTTACAGTTTGTGCTTGAAATTAAAATTGTCAATATGTATCTAAAATAACTTACAGGAAATTCTGAAGGGATGGCATCAAGAATCTGTGAGAAGATAGTAAACCTTGATTTCTAAGAGAATAATTTCTCTTTTGAAAAGTTGAATAGGTTCAACAAGCAGGTTTTCAGGGAGTATTTTTTGTTGAATGAATAATGACTAAGTTACTACTAAGTAACCTATTGTGTAAAAAGTTAACTATTCACTACATATTTACTGGCTTAAAAGAGGTTATCTTGTTTTCTGTTTTTTGCTTTTTTAAGTTCAATTTGGGCTTTCAAGTTCATTTTCATACTGAAATATTCAGCTTTCTTATAAGGTGTTAGGTATTATTCTTGTGCTGTGCTTAGGATGATGGTATTATAGTTATATATTGATTTACTTTGTTTAAACTGAAAAGTGTCAAGTCAATACTGAATATTTTGATGTATTTTCTTTTCATGTGTGCACAGGTCCCTTACATGAATAAAAGCATATTGTTAATGTTAAACATTAATTTGACATTTGTAATATGTTATTACAGAACCAGATGTTACTTCAGAATTTACTCCCAAACTATGGAAATCCTTTTAAATTTGATATCTTAGTTCGTTTAATTCAAGTATCACCATATACAAAAGAATCATTTGGAGATTAACAAAAACTTGCCCCTTAGCTAATTAATTCTGGCAGACAGTGTTTCACACCTGTAAACTATTAATAGACCAGGTAACCTTAGCCATGTGATTAAAACAGACAATTTTTCTAGGGGTTAGACTCCAAGTAATTAAATACATTACACTAAAGTTATTCCTTTTAATATTGCAGTTTTTATTAAATTTATGTCTTTTTCTCTTCTCTCTTATGCCTTATAAAATAATCCATGATACTTTATTTCCTTGGAGGAATTGCTTTAAATAAGCATTTAAATAAGCATTCATTTACCTAAAGCAGTATTTTATTTGCATAATAGAATTTTATATTACTAGGACCCCATTGTGGTGATAACCATGATTGGGTAATTTTGAACAAAGAGGTAAGAGACAAAGATAGGTTTATGTTTGATGTTATACGGTTTTCTTAAAGACACAAAAGCATTTTGGGATGAACAACAATACAAAGCAAATATTGAAATGCAGTCAGTTCTGTGGTGAATTGAGGGAGTCACTCCTCTCCATATGTTTAATTTGGAGAAAATTTATATAAATAGTATGATGCTCTTCAGCTCAATGAAAACATGTTAAAGATAACAACTGGAGAATTGTTGGGCTTATGTATTAAAAATTGATTTTATAGTTCATTTATTAGTTGTTTAAAAACATATTCCTCCAAATAAAATTAAATCATTTTGTGACTCTTATTTCAATTTTCTTGATAAGTTACATCAAGAGATTATGAGAGAATATTTGTTTCAACTGTTTCCAAGTTTTATTTTTAGGGCACATTAATTTTAAAGCCACCTAAATCATATTCTAATTATAAACTATCTTTTATTTCATACTTTAAAAGGGAAAGAAAAACTCAATATGGGATTTATAGCCTCTCCATTAGATAAAGACATATATAAAAAAGTATTTCAAAGAGAAGCAGATTGTTAAGTCTCTGTATATGCTATATTTCATGTAAGATGCTAAACTCTACTTCTTTTAGACAAATCTCACCGCCTTTTTCTGCCCACAGAAAAACACATTAACTAAAATACTCTAAATTCCTTATTTCAGTGCAGAATTTTCTGAATATGAACAAAGGTTTCTGATAACATCCTTAGCATGTTGGCATACAATTAGGAGGCCCTGTTTTGTTCTTTAGATTTAGATATATTTGTGAGATCTATAAATAGTCCTCTATTTAGACATGTTTGCATGCTTCTTTATAAAAATTTCCATTCCCTTTAGCTAAAATGAAATGGAAAAACAGATCCAGGCAGTGCTATTGATTTGTATCATGGGGTAGGGGGAAATTAACAGGAAATTGTGAGTCAGATACACCAGAATGAGTAATTTTTTGATTCTGAGTTATCAAAAGTGTCTTTCAGTGACCAAAAAGGATATTCAAAGCTGTTTTCCAAAGAACATCTCTAAGTTTTTTCTGTGTTAACTTTTGAAGTACAGTTTATACATAATACAATTCCCACTGCTTCTGTGCCTATCTGCTTGACGAGGTAACCTATTTTTCTGAAATAAAGTAACCTACTTATTCATTCCTAAATGATCCAGATTTTCTTTGTTTTTTGTTCATTTGTTTGCTTTGTTTAGGTTTTATTTTTTATTTTGTTATCTCTCAAACTTTTTAGCCTTTATAGGAACTCTACCAAATACTGTTTTGAAAGAGATAAACTGACAGTCATTTTTTTACCTGTTTGTAACTCTGATATAAAATAATTTGAACAAGAAAGCTAATATATTTAGTGAATATATTAGGTGCAAGTTAAAATGTATAGATTCATATTCTTATTATTATCCTTGACCCCCCACTAAGTGAGAGCCACAAAATTAAATTTTGTCATTTGCTCAAGAAGTGATTACTGTACGTCTACCATGTACTGGGAACTTTTAGGTACTGGAGATAGAATCATGAACAAAACCAAGAAAAAGTGTCCCTCAAGGAATTTCTAGGGCTGAGAGATAGCCAATAAATCATTAAAAAACAAGTGAGTAATGCACCGTCAGATAATGATGGTGCTTTAAAGAAAAATAAAGCAGGCTAAGGGGATAGAGAGTACACACAGAGGGAAACTGATCAACAAAGTGTAAAGTCAACCTACTGAATGGGAGAAGATATCTATAAGTGATATTTCTGATAAGGAATCATATCCAGGATAGATAAAGAAATTATACAATTCACACCAAGAAGAGGCCAAGTGATCCAATTTAAAAATGGGCAGCGGACCTGAATAGACATTTTTTCCAAAGAACACATACAGATGGCTGATAGGCACATGAAAAGATGCTCAACATCATTAATTATCAGGGAAATGCAGATCAAAACCACAATGTGGTATCACCTCACACCTACCAGAATGCCTGAAATCAAAAAGGCAAGAAACAAGTGTTGGCGAGAAGGTGGAGAAAAAGGAATCCGGTGCACAGTTGGTGGGAATGTAAAGTGGTGCAACCATTGTGGGAAACAGTATGGAGAGTCCTCAAAAAATTAAAAGTAGAAATACCATATGATCCAATAATTCCACTAGTGGATATTTACCCAAGGGAAATGGAAAACACCAGTTTAAAAACATATAGTACATCATTACTACAACACTATTTACAATAGCCAAGAAATGGAAGCAACCCAAGTGCCCATCAGTAGATGAATGGATAATGAACACACACACACACACACACACACACACCCTGGAATATTACTCAGCCATAAAAAATAATGAGATCATGCCATTTGCAACAACATGGATGGACCTAGAGGGTATTATGCTGAGTGAAATAAGTCAAACAGAGAAAGGTGAATACCATATGATTTCATTTATATGTGGAATCTAAAAAAAAAACAAATGAACAAACAAAACAGAAACAGACCTTAATACAGAGAACAAACTATTTTTTCTTTTTCTTTTTTTTTTTTTTAAAGATTTTATTTATTTATTTGAGAGAGAGGCAGTGAGAGAGCATGAGCGAGGAGAAGGTCAGAGGGAGAAGCAGACTCCCCGTGGAGCCGGGAGCCTGATGCGGGACTCGATCCCGGGTCTCCGGGATCATGACCCGAGCCGACGGCTCAACTGAGTCACCCAGGCGTCCCGGGAGCCTGATGTGGGACTTGATCCTGGCCAAACACCCAGGCGTCCCTTCTTTTTCTTTTTTAAAGACTTTATTTGTTTGACAGAGAGAGATCACAAGTAGGCAGAGAGCCAGGCAGAGAGAGAAGAAGAAGCAAGCGCCCCACCGAGCAGAGAGCCCAATGTGGGGCTCAATCCCAGGACCCCGAGATCATGACCTGAGCCGAAAGCAGAGGCTTTGATCCACTGAGCCACCCTGGCGCCCCTACAAACTATTGATTGTGAAAGTAGAGGGAGTGAAATAAATGAAGGGGATTAAGAGGCACATTCTTTCAGTTATAAAATAAGTAAGTCACAGAAATAAAAAGTACAGCATTGAGAATATAGTCTATAATATTGTAATAACTTTGTATGCTGACTATACTTGACATGACATCATTGAGTAATATAGAATTGTCATAACCCTGTGTTGTTCACCTGAAACTATACCATTGTATATCAACTACACTTCAATACTAAAAAATTTAATTTAAAAAGACATTAAAAAAAAAAAAAAGAAAGCAGGATGAAGGGATAGAGAGTACAGGGTTGTGATGTCCAAGTTCTATTTTACATAAGTAGGGTGATTAGAGGAGGCCTTTCCCAAAGATTATATTTTAACAGAAAACTATTTTAAGTGACAGGGTGAACTATGCAGATATCAGGAGACAGAGGGTTCCTTCCAGTCAAAGGGAATGTCAACAGCAGAGGCCTTGCATTATGAGAGATGTGTTGTATGTCAGAGGAATACAGGAACTAAGGTTCTCTAAGAAAATGAGTTACCAGACAGCACTGAGAGCCCAGTGAGATCAGTCAGCATGGTTCTGCAGTTTCATGAGAGTTGAGTTTGTCTGCAAAAGAGTGGTTCCAGGGTCATGGGATCGAGCCCCGCACCAGGCTCCCTGCTTGGCGGGAAGTCTGCTTCTCCCTCTCCCACTGCCCCTGCTTGTGTTCCCTCTCTTGCTGTGTCTCTCTCTGTCAAAGAAATAAGTAAAATATTTTTAAAAAGAAAAAGAGTGATTTTAATGATGGGCCTTGGAATTCAGTGTAAGGGTAAAAGATGGGTAATAGAGAAAGTGGTGGAGTCGGTGAATTATTTGAAGAAGGGTATTAGAGGTAGTGAGCAAAAAAGATAAGATTATATAGAGAGTTCATTGGAGGATGGAAATAGGACATTTTTAGAGGTAGTGCAGTTACTGTTTATAGGCGGCATAACCTTGGAAGTAGATAACTGGCTGGCTGGGGTGTGGGAGGCTAGAGTGTTGGAGGACTCCCCAGCCTCTGTAACACAATCTTGAATGATGACAGGAGTCCTGACGTCAGGTACTTAAATGTCTAATGAATAAGGGAGACTTAACCAGTAGGACAACTAAATGTCTAGAGCAAAAGCAGAATGGGGGAATAAGTGATTTCATACCATGTACTTCAGGGAAGCTGGGGGCTCTTGTAGGTCAGCAATGGTCTGGAAGCAGAAATAAGAATTAAGGGGAATCTTGGGGCACCTGGGTGGCGCAGTCATTTGAGTGTTCAGCTCTTGGATTCAGCTAGGGTTGTGGTCTCAGAATTATGAGATCTAGTCCCACGTCAGGCTCTGTGCTCCACATGGAGTCTGCTTCAGATTCTCACTCCCTCTCCCTCTGCCCTCCTGCTGGTACTCGCTCTTTCTCACTCTCTGTCTCTCAAATAAATAAATAAATCTTTTTTTAAAAAATGAATTAAGGGGAAACTCTATCCCATCTGCAGGCCCAGTGGTACAGGACTGTAAAAATAAACAGCCACATCTGAAGAGAACTGCAGTGGAAGCAGTTTCAGAGGATGCTAAAATGTTTTGTTGTTGTTGTTGTTGTTGTTGTTTTAATTTTTTTATTTTTGTATAAACATATCATGTATTATTAGCCCCAGGGGTACAGGTCTGTGAATCATCAGGCTTACACACTTCACAGCACTCACCATAGCACATACCCTCCCCAATGTCCATAACCCCACCACCCTCTCCCTACTCCCCTCCCAGCAACCCTCAGTTTGTTTTGTGAGATTAAGAGTCTCTTATGGTTTGTCTCCCTCCCAATCCCATCTTGTTTCATTTATTCTTTTCCTACCTCCCAAACCCCCCACATTGCATCTCCACTTCCTCATATCAGGGAGATCATATGATAATTGTCTTTCTCTGATTGACTTATTTCACTAAGCATAATACCCTCTAGTTCCATCCACGTCATCACAAATGGCAAGATTTCATTTCTTTTGATGGCTGCATAGTATTCCATTGTGTATCTATACCACCTCTTCTTTATCCATTCATCTGTTGATGGACCTCTAGGTTCTTTCCATAGTTTGGCTATTGTGGACATTGCTGCTATAAACATTCGGGTGCACGTGCCCCTTCGGATCACTACATTTGTATCTTTAGGGTAAATACCCAGTAGTGCAATTGCTGGGTCATAGGGTAGCTCTACTTTCAACTTTTTGAGGAACCTCCATGCTGTTTTTCATAGTGGTTACACCAGCTTGCATTCCCACCAACAGTGTAGGACGGTTCCCCTTTCTCCGTCAGAGGATGCTAGAATGTTTAGAGAAGAGGTGGAGCATGTAGATCTATCTGATGGAAACAGGACAGCATACAATTATCAATAAAGTAAAAGTTACTGCAGGGGTTCTTCTGAGATGACTAAATAAAAATCGTTTAAATTCATGATACCTTACTTCACCTGTTTTTCTTTCGTGAATTAGGCCAAAATAATTGTTTTCTTCTCTTTTCTCTGTAGTAGACAATATGAAACACCCCTTGAAGGCAATGTAATTAATCAAGAGATTATGCTAAAACGGCAAGAAGAAGAAATGTTGCAGCTGCAAGCCAGAATGGCCCTTAGACAGTCTCGGCTGAGCCTGTATCCAGGAGACACAATCAAAGCCTCTATGCTTGACATCAGCAGGGATCCCTTACGAGAAATGGCCCTTGAAACAGCCATGACCCAAAGAAAACTAAGGGTAAGTTAATTCTCAGATTACTGCATTTAAATGTGGTCTCACAGGGAAATTTTTTTTTTAAGTTTTTACTTAAATTCCAGTTGGTTCGGTGCCTGGGTGGCTCAGTCTGTTAAGCATCTGCCTTCAACTCAGGTCATGATCTCAGGATCCTGGGATCAAGCCCAGTGTCAGGCTCCCTGATCAGCAGGGAGTCTACTTCTCCCTCTCCCTCTGCCTCTCCCCTGCTCATGCTCTCTCTCTCTCATGCTCTTTCTCTTAAATAAATAAATAAAATACATATTTTTTTTTAATTCCAGTTAGTTAACATACTCACAGGAAAATGTTATGCAAAACACTTTTAAATTCTGTAGGTGCCCTAAATTTGCCTATAGATGAAATCGAAATTCCATAATAATTACACTGGTGGGGCGCCTGAGTGGCTCAGTGGGTTAAAAACTCTGCCTTTGGCTCGGGTCATGATCCCAGGGTCCTGGGATCGAGCCCCGCATCAGGCTCTCTGCTCGGCGGGGAGCCTGCTTCCCTTCCCCTCTCTCTGCCTGCCTCTCTGCCTACTTGTGATCTCTGTCAAATAAATAAATAAAATCTTTAAAAAAAATTATTAACTGGTGTTAAATGTTGATTGCTAATAAATATTTAGCTGTTTCATTATTTCATTTTTAAAATAACATGAGATGGATTTAGAATAAGATATTCTAAATATACTGTTTATTTTTAAAGTATATTCATGATCCTTAAAGTCAACTGGATTTATTCAGTATTGTAGGGGATTATTTTTTAATATTAAGAAATTTATTATCTCACAAACCAAGAAAATCGGGAATAGAGAATGAAGGTTTGGTTCAGAAGCTCAAGAATGTTATCACATATATTCCATCTTTCTGCTCTGCCATTCTCAGATTTTTGATAGTGATTTACTTTGTAATCAAAAGATGATCACATGAGCTTCAAACATCGTATCTTTGTATTACAATATTGAAAGACAAGGAAAAAAAATCTGTGTCTTATATAACGGGGGGATTTTTTTTAATGTGTTTATTTTTCTTTCAACGTATATATTTTTCTAAACTAAGCTTAAAAAGAACAGTCCTCGTGTAAAATATCTTGAACATTTTACAACTTCTATAGTATTACTGTTAAGAGCTGTCAAGTACTTCATTATGTGAATTTATCATGATTTCTTCAATCAGTTTCCAGTTATTGGACATTGAAAATATTTCTTTTTTTTTTCTTTCAAAGTTGTTATTTATTTGAGAGAGAGCAGGAGTGGGGGATAGGAAGGAAAAGGGAAAGGAAGAAGCAGACTTCCCACTGAGCAGGGAGCCTGATGCGATGAGGGACTCCAAACCTGGCTCAATCCCAGAACCACAAGATCATGACCTGAAACAAAGGCAGATGCTTAACCAACTGAGCCACCCAGGTGCTCCTGGACACTGGAAATAAATACTTCTAATTTGTTATTGTTGCTATTGCAAGCAATGCTTTGATGAACATCCCTTTAGCTAAATCTTTTCAGGTAACTTCCTCCAAGTAGAATAGCCAAGTGAAAGGCAAACACCTTTTTTTTTCCCCCTGAATTACATTTTTTTAAATTATTTCTTTTCAGCATAACAGAATTCATAGTTTTTGCACCACACCCAGTGCTCCATGAAATGCGTACCCTCCATAATACCCACCACCTGGCTCCCCCAACCTCCCACCCCCCGCCCCTTCAAAACCCTCAGATTGTTTTTCAGAGTCCATAGTCTCTCATGGTTCATCTTCCCCTCCAATTTCCCTCAACTCCCTTCTCCTCTCCATCTCCCCATGTCCTCCTTGTTATTTGTTATGCTCCGCAAATAAGTGAAACCATATGATAATTGACTCTCTCTGCTTGACTTATTTCACTCAGCATAATCTCTTCCAGTCCTGTCCATGTTGCTACAAAAGTTGGGTATTCATCCTTTCTGATGGAGGCATAATACTCC
>PISX010019121.1:0-38911 GCA_004024625.1 Mellivora capensis
ATATCAAATCAAAGGAAGTTTTGAACCTTGTGTAAGAGAAAACACATACTTGTTTCACAGTTTACAACCTAGCCAAGGAGACAAAGCACATGTAAAATCAGTGATAGAATGTCACTTTTCACCACATTTTCAAATATGGCAGGACTGTGACCATCCTTATTGTAGCATTGGAGCACATAATTTTTCATTTCCCCAAGCAATTTTAGTATGAACATTTGAGTTGGCACTGAGTGTAATAAAATATATGATCCATTTCTACTCACTTCCCACACTACTTCGAGTTTGGCCAAGGCATCCATATATAATTTAACTAATATTTTATCATAAATCATTCCCTCTGGTCCTTTTCCCTTTTTCCACCTCTCTACATTTATTGGGCCTCAGAGAATAATGCGACACTGGCAGTCAGAGGTTTCCACTTATACTTGCATAACAAAATGTTCTATCTTTATGTTCATACCTTATTCATTCATGCATTTCTGACTTAACAACAAATCAGTCTTTAGCTGACAGAGCATGTTACAATCTACGAGAGAAGCCCAGGGCTAGTCAATGATTTCATGCTAGAACTGAAAAACACTTCCACACCTTTATCTTTCCACATTATTCTTACCAATCCCTAGTTTTCCACAGCACATATTTGAGGGGTGGGAGCACTTCCTCACAAAGAATGGATGTTAACTGGGAAATTATATGAAAGGAGCAAAGGCTTTATTTCCATCAAAATAATGAAAAACAGGATGGAAAGTTCATGTACCATACATAGAATATGGCAACTCTTAAGATTCATTTAACATACAGGGAAGACAATCCAAATAAATAATGAGTCTCAATAATAAATACCCAGAAGTGGAAATGCTTGATCATATAGCAGTTATATTTTTAATTTAATTTAATTTTAATTTTTTAAGGAACTACCATACTGTTTCTCATAATGCACATACCAATTTATACTCCCACCTTAAGTTAGACATACGTTATCATTTCTTAGGATTATGAGGAATGGCCATTTGTGCTTCTAGGAAATTTGACTCTTTTATATAAGTTAGCTTGTTAGGTTGTGATATAACTATTCATAATACTCTCTTATAGTCCTCTTTTCTCTTTTTGTTAGATAATTTTGCTGAAGGTTTCTCACTTTTGTTGATCTTTTCAAAGAACAACTTTGTTTTGTTGACTTTCTCGATTGTTTTTCCATTCTTTATATCCTTTCTTTCTACTTTAAGCTTTATTATTTCCCTCCTTTTGCTGGCTTCGAGGGTTTATTTCATTCTTTTTCTAGTTCTTTAAGATATTTCATTGATTTAAGATATTTTATCTTTTTAATGTAAGCATTTATAGTTATAAATTTCCATTTTAGCACTGCCCTCTTTGCATCACATACATTTGATATGTTAAGCTTTCATTTCCATTCATCTCTAAGTATTTTCTAATTTCTCTTATGATCTCTTCTTCAATTCGCTGATTAAGAATGTGTTCTTTAATTTCCACAAATGTGCTAATTTTACAATTTCCCTTCTGTTAATGATTTCTAACTTTATCTGTCTGTGATCAAAGAAGATAACTCTGTATGATATCTGTCCTATTATATATTTTGAGACCTAATTTGTGATGTGACAGATAGTCTATCCTGGAGAATGTCCCCTGTGCACCTAAGAAGAATGTACGTACTACTGTTGTTGGGTTCAGTTGTTTTATACATATTGGTCAGATCTACTTGGTTTATTGTGCTGTTCAAGTCCACTATTTCCTTATTTATATGTTGGTCATTCTATCCATTATTGAAAGTGGGATACTGCAATCATTATCATTATAGAGATATCTATCTCTCCCATCAATCCTTCAATTTTTGCTTTATATATTTTACTGGTCTGCTATTAGGTGTATAAATGTTTGTAATTTAACCTTCTTACTGTATTGAATCTTTTTATTAATATATAATGTACTTCTTTGAACTTTTCTTATTACAGTATATTTTGTCTAATTTGGGATAGCTACCCCTGCTCCCTTTTGGTTACCATTTGCAAAGAGTATTTTTTTCCCATCCTTTTACTTTCAGCCAACTTTATCTTTGCACCTTAGTGAGTCTTTGTAGATACCATATATATCTGTCATCTTTTTATACTTACCAATACCTGTCTTTTGATTAGGTAATTCAATTCATTTACATTTAAAGTAATTACTGATATGGAGTGATATGCTTCTGTATTTGCTATTTGTTTTCTATATGTCTTATAGCTTGTTGTACCTCACTTCCCTGCATTACTGCCTCTTTGTGTAGTTGATTTTTTTTATAGTGAAACATTTTAATTCTTTTCTCATTTCATATTGTATATGTTCTATAATTATTATTTTTGTGGTTACCATGGGGATTACATTTAATATTATAAAGTTACAAAACCCTACTTTTATCAGCTTCACTTCCATAACACACATAACTCTGATCATTTAAAACTGTCCCAACACCTTTTGGTTGTTAATGTCACAAAATTATATCTTTATACATTGTGTGTCCAAACACAAAGTAATGATTGTTTTTTAATGCATTTCCCAAAAAGTCATTTTACAATGCTTGCAATTTCTGAAACAGTGTCTGCGAGTGAATGTACCTTGCCTTCTTAGTTGATATTAAGCTGCTAATGGCACTTATTGGTCAGGGGTAAGTGTATGGTTCAACAATTATGAACAGTCAATTATCAGCCTTTACCAACAGTCTAGTCAGAGTTTGGTTAGGGTTTCATTTTATACTTGGTATTTACTTACCATCATTTCATAATTGATATTTGCTGAGCACTCTAACTTTTTAGCTTGGATCCTATATATATTTGCTACCTACAAAGTTAAGAATCAATGTTTTCTAAACTGTTGCATTTTTGAGTGAATGAGAGGGCAAAGACTTTTTTTTTTCTTTAACAACCTTCATTTTCTATCTCCACAGCTCTCCTT
This sequence comes from Mellivora capensis, assembly GCA_004024625.1. Taxonomy (NCBI): domain Eukaryota; kingdom Metazoa; phylum Chordata; class Mammalia; order Carnivora; family Mustelidae; genus Mellivora; species Mellivora capensis. The sequence goes on from PISX010019121.1 coordinate 2,947, forward strand.
TCATATGCCTGGCCATTCTCTCCTCCTTTCTCCATTTCAATTTTTCTTATGTTAAAATGTCTGTGCTATGTTTTTTAATTAACCAAAGTAATTCTGTGGTAGCAAAGTTACCATTTATTTGTTTTAATATCAAGAATGGTGAATACTATGTGAGCTATACAGAGTAGCAAGTGAAACAGTGTGTAAAAATGCTATGTAAACTCTAAAATACATATTCTGTAGTTACTAAGGACCACAATGTGATATCATGTTAGGATAAGAATATAAATTCTATTTAATAATAAAGGCTAATTTTCTTTTGACCTTTATTTACATGTTAACCAATACAGGACTTTACCTATAATATTAAAACACTTTACAGAGGACCAATACCTGAATAAATAACTAAATTTTGCAAATGAAGAAAGGGACTCAGAGAAATAGCTACTTTGAAAGTAAGCAGGCTTGATGTAAATGTAAATTCTAGAATTACTACATTGAATTTAGTCAGGTTATGAATACTCTAAAGAAGCTGCTTCTAGATGATAGTGGGATGCTTTCAGTTCTTTAAGACAGATTAATTCAGAATATTTTGAAAGAGAACAAGAGTTCTCTTTCATTTTCTTTTTTTTTCTTACTGTAGAAATCTTGGTGTGAAAGTAGTTGTTAATGTGTTGGAGAGTTACCACAATATTCTTAGCTTATTCATTTACTCCATAAACAAGTGTCTATAGTTCCTGAACACTGTTTTAGGAGCTGAGGGTCTTAGATTTATTGTAAATCTCTGTTCTTGTGAATATGTGTTTTAAACCCAGAGGCAGAAAGTGAGAAGGTATAAACAAATAAGATAAACTCAAGGATTCGTAATGAAGACTCCAAAATTGTAATCCACTTATACAGCTAAAAGCTGTTATAAAAAATAAAAAAGATGAAAATGTATTGAAATTGTGATACATTCACAAAATGTTTGGGAATTTGGCAAGGCTTATTTCATGTCTTATTTTATCAATTCATATTACAGCAGGTTGATAAAAAAAAAAGGGCATAATATGCTTTGTAACACTTTGTTCCCTAAGTCTCAATCAATTTCTCTCCCTCTGTTCCATGTATATCTTAAGAAGATGACATGTAAAATGCCACCTCGGGAAAGATAGGAGTGGAAAACCAGATAGGAGGATATGTGGAAAACCTGGCCTTGATAAACTGATAGTGAGAAGAAAGTGAAGGAAGAAGTATGTCTTGACCTCCCTGACCCAATCGAGATTCCCATGGGAAGAGATTTGTTAGATAGCTTGAAGAAATAAAAACAAAAGGAGTTTTTCTACATTTCCCATTTGACACCCAGAGAATAGACTGTTTTGCAAAGGGTCCATTTCTCAAGAATCTGAAGGGGGTAATTATATGTTGCCAAATGAGTTGTCCAATGCTGCCATACCAGAGAGACAAACATGCATGAACAGAGGCTGAAAGTAGACTACCAAAGCTAAAGATTAATGAGAGGAAAAAAAAAATCAGTGAGAGCCAGGCTTTGTTAAAATATGTAGCACCAGGGAAAGAATGGTGGGACTGAGTCAGTGGAGAGAACTATTAGGTCCTAATTGTGGAGAGAGAAAGGATAAAGAAGGAGACAGTTTATAGACTTCAGCAAGGGGGGATGAGGCCAGGTTGACAGGTAACACTGGTACCTCAGCGGCCACAGACAGAAGACCCAGAAAGATTCCCAATGACACCCAATCAGATCTGAGACCCCTCTTACTGTGCTGCAAGAACCCCATAGCTACTCAAGATGGAGAAATTAATAGACACGAGTGATAAAAAAGACTGGAAAACTATAAAAGGAAAAGAAGTCATTTTAAAAAGAAAAATTTTAGAAAACAAACAGCAAGTTTGTTCTCCTGGTGGTCTTTAAGATGCATAGTTATGAGGAAACTCTGTAAATTATAAGAAATACAGTTTGAATCACTTTGCATGTCTGAGTTTTACTTTTTCTAAGGAACACCTGATATAGTAATAGTTTTTCATATTTCTGTGAAAATTCCTATTTATTATGCAATGGAGAACTCAAAATTATTTATATTCTGGATACAAAACATTATCTATGTTTTGGTACAAATTTATATGCTATAAATGGTATTAAAATGGTGATTTTTTTCTATATTATTATTGCATAAAAATGTTGGTATAAAATATTTTTTCTATATTATTATTGCATTAAAATGTTGGTATAAAATATCATTGCTTTGGGAACTTATTAATTTATGGAAAATAATGTAGACAAATTTCTCTCTGTAAAAATTTAATATATTTGAAATTAATCTCTAAATAATATAAATTAATTTCCTTTACTTAAGCTATACATAGAGTTTAAGAGTTCTGACAGTGAAATCAACAAGACATCCTTCACTTAGATCTTATTTAAGAATATCCTGAACTCACCTCCTGTCATCGACACACTGAGTCTACAGCTACATATGGAACACTCCTCTAAAAAGACCAAGTGTGGCCAAGCAACAACTACACACTGGAAAAAATGAGACTAAACCACACTGCAGCAGTTAGGCGAGACCGGGACACAATCTCACCATAAACCCCATCCTTAATACAGCATGCCACCAAACAGGAGAAAACTCAAAACTTGGGAGCGTCTGTCTGAGGAATGACGGGCTTGAACTTCACACCTCAAGCACCCCAACTTTTAAGACCTATACCTGAGAGAAGAACCCCCAAAACATCCACCAAACCCACAAAATTAGCAAGCTGAGAAATGGCTTTTAAAGCGTTCAAAAGCTTATACTCACCTTCCCAGCTCAAGCGTAGCTGACAGCACCCAGACTGTAAGTGAAAGAGGCTCATTTGCTTAAATTAAAGTGCAGGACTAAGGAACAAGCATCTAATTTATTTTTTTAAAGATTTTATTTATTTATTTGACAGAGATCACAAGTAGGCAGAGAAGCAGGTAAAGAGAGGAGGAAGCAGGCTCCCTGCTGAGCAGAGAGCCCGATGCAGGGCTCGATCCCAGGACCCCGGGATCATGACCTGAGCAGAAGGCAGAGGCTTTAACCCACTGAGCCACCCAGGCGCCCCAGGCATCTAATTTAACACATATATATATAGACGTCTGTTAGAATATTCCATGATGGAGACTATCAGGCACCATTTTCACACTCTCATTCTGCCTTGCTATAGCCAGTGGGCATCATCTCTTTTTTTAATTTCTTTTTCTTCTTTTTTCATTTTCTCTTTTTGTTTTTCCTTTTTCCAGAGAGCACCATCATTATACCCCCCCCATGTCTTGCTATAACCAGTAAAAGCCATCTACACGCTTTCCCTCTGCCATGCTTGAAAGCACCAGCATTTCCTGAAACGGAACTTTTACACATATCTGATGCCCTGATAGCCCTGCTACCCAGAGGACATCCCTTGATCACCTGGCTCTCAAGACTAGGGGAGTTTTTGTTCCTGGGTCCCACAGGACTGTAACAATCTGAGAGACAGTTCTTGGCAGACTATCACCCCCAGGACACTGCATAGACAGCAAACTAAAACATACCACCTGTCTTCCTATGAAATAGGCCTATTTGTTTGTCCAGGACCTTTGGCCTGAGGGGCAGCCTTCTGATTTGATGTGTATCTAGTGGTCTACTTAAGTGCTGTCAGGGAACATAGGCTGGTAGACACCATCTTTGTGTTCTCTCTCTCTGCCTCATTATAGCACACCAGTATATTCTGGGAATTAGCTTATATAATATCCTCACCTGGCACCATGATTTTTGTGGCCACCACCAGGGAACAGCTTTACATGGCCTGGTTCTGGCTGCCAGCGGGGCTTACACTCAAGGGTCCCATAGGATTGAATCAATAAAGAAAGAGCTTTTAAACAGCTACCACCTCCAGGGCATATCAAGAGGCAACAGAGCCAAGAACTTAGTCTTTTCATAAAAAAGGCCTATTAACTAATCACAACTGCAGCCTGAAGGGCAGGATTCTAAATAAATACACATCAAAGAGTTAAAGGTAATACTTTTTAGAGACTTCAGAGGGTGGGCACTATCCTTATGCTCCCCTTCTGCTGCACTCTAGAGTGTCACTGTTTCCTGAACTAGAGCTCTTACATGCATCTGGTGCCCCAGATTTTGTGCCTGCCACCCAGAGAACATACCTTAATCACCTGGCTCTCTTGGCCAGGGGCTTGTGTTCTTGGGTCCCATGACACTATAACACTTATAGAGATAGTTCTTGATAGGCTACTAGTCATAGTAGCACTACATAGAGACCAGTGAAGCACCATCCCATTATATTTATGAAAGAGGCCTATTTTCTGTCCTGGAGCTTCAGCCTGAGGGACAGACTTCAGGTTTGGTGCACATTTAGGGGCCTAAGGAATAGCTATCAGGAAACAGAGGCTGATAGATGCCATCCTACTTCCCTCCCTCTGCTTCACTGTAGCTCACCAGTATCTAATAGGAAAGAGCTTATACACTCACCTGGAGCCCTGATTTCTGTGACTGCAACCAAGGGGACTCCTCTAGATCACCTGGTTGGTGGTTAGTGGAGCCTGTGTTTGTAGTCCCATAGGACTGTATATATTTGTATTATTTAGAAGCTAATGCCTGAGGGCCTGGCTTCCAATCAACCTGAATTTAGAAGCTCACTGAGAGCCATCCTTTTGAAACAAACACAGGTCTTCAAATACAGGGAGAGATTAAAAAACAATAATAGGCCTCTTGGATAAGCACTAGGTTTCAGAGACAACCAAGAGGTAGGGAAATGTTGAACAACAAGGTTCATCTCCTACACAAGGCCACCCCTTCAAGAAGCCAATACAGAGGATCAAGCAAAATGAAGAAACAGAATGTGTTCCAAACAAAAGAACAAGATACAATTTCCAGAAAAAAACCTTAATGAAACAGAGATAAATAATTTACGTGATAAAGAGTCCAAAATAATGGTCATAAAGGCAATCATCAAATTTGGGAAAATAGAGGAACACAGTGAGAATTTCAACAAAAGGTAGAAAATATAAGGATGTACCTTATACATGTACCTTATACAGTTGAAGAATAAAATAACTGAACATGAAAGGGATTCAACAGAAGACTAGATGAAGCAGAAGAAAATATCAGTGAATTCAAAGACAAGGCTGTGGAACTCATCCACTCAAACAGCAAAATGAAAAAAGGATGAAAAAAAGTGAAGATAACCTAAGGACTAATATGATAACATCAAGGAGACTAAAATTGGCATTGTAAGGGTCCCCAAAATAGAAAAGAGACAAAAAGGAGCAGAAAGATTATTTGAAGAAATAATGGCAGAAAACTTCCCTAACCTGGGGAAGGAAACAAATATTCAGTTCCAGGAATTCCAGAGAGTTCCAAACAAGATAAACTCAGAGAGACCTCACATCAAGATGTATTATAATTACAATGTCCAAAGTTAAAGTCAAGGAGAGAACCCTAAAAGTAACAAGGGCAAAACAACTTGTTATGTACAAGGGAACCCCTGTAAGATTATCAGCAAATTTTTCAACAGAAACTGCATGTCAGAAAAAGGTGGCACAATATATTCAAAGTGCTGGGAAAAAAATCCTTCAATCAAGAATATTCTATCTGGCAAAGTTATTGTTCAGAACTGAAAGAGCGATAAAAGTTTTTCAGACAAGCAAAGGCTAAGGGAATTGATCATCATTAAACTTGCCCTACAAGAAATGTTAAGAGGACTTCTGTATGCTAAAAAGAAAGAACACTAATTAGTAACAAGAAAACATATAAAGAATAAATCTCACTGGAAAGATAAATATTTGTTGACGATAGTGGATTAATCACATAAACTAGTATGAACATTAAAAGACAAAAGTAGTAAAAATAACTATAACTACAATAATTAGTTAGGGGTACACAAGTCTGTTCCTTTCTAGTCTTTGTCACTTTTGGTCTTTCTTTCCCACTCAGAGAGTCTCTTCTAATATTTCTTGTGGTTTTGGTTTAGTAGTCATAAACTCCTTTAGTTTTTGTTTATCTGGGAAACTTTATTTCTCCTTCTATTCTGAACAATAGCCTTGCTGGATAGAGTATTCCTGCAGATTTTTCCCATTTGGCATGATGACTATATCATACCCCTTTCTTCTGGCCTGCCAAGTTTCTATAGAGCGATCTGCCAACCTTTTCTGTCTTCCCTAGTAAGTTAGGGACTTCTTTTGTCTTGCTGCCTTTAGGATTTTTTAATCTTTGTATTTTGCAAATTAAACTACAATATGTGCTGGTGTTGGCCTGCTTTTGTTGATTTTGATGGGTGTACTCTGTGGATTTGGAAGTCTGTTTCATTCCCCATATTTGGCAAGTTTTCAGCTATAATTTGCTCAGATAAACCTTCTGCCCCCTTTTCTTTCTCTTCTTCTTCTGGGATTCCTATGATATGGAAGTTAATACATTTGATGGAGTCACTGAGTGCCCTCAGTCTACCTTCATCATTCAAGACTTTTTTTTCCCTCTTTTGATTAGTTTCCTTATTTTTTTATAACTCTATCTTCTGTATCATTTATTCATTCCTCTGCTTCTCCCATTCTGTGGTCATTACATCCAGTCACCTTCGAATCTTGGTTATTCCATTTTTTCATTAGGGTCTAACTAGTTGTTAGGTCCTTTGTTTCTGTGGTAAGGGACTCCCTGGTATATTCTATGCTTTTCTCCAGCCCAACTTGTATTGTTATGATTGTTGCTTTAAATTCTGGATCAGGCATATTATGTATATCTTTTCAATTAAATTCCTGGCAGTGACCTTTTCTTATTCTTTCTTTTGGGGTGAATTACTCCATCTTGCCATTTTGTCTAAGTCTCTGTCTTCTTTTGTGTGTTAGGAAAGCCTGTTATGTTTCTTGCTCCTGAAAGTAATGACTTTATGAAGAGATCATATAATGTCCAGGGCCTGGTGCTTTAAGAATTGTCTCTAGTGTATGCTGTGTGCATTTTGCTGCTGTGATATGGCTGCTCAACCCCTCAGGTCAGTCCTCTCCAGGGTTGCTTCTTGCCTGCAATGAGGAATGTTTAGACCTTAGCCAGTGAATTTTAACATGATGTGCTCTGCTCTGCTTCTTAAAATAGACCTGACACTATTTCCACTAGAGCTAAAGCTTTGCAGAACTTTATGGCCAGTAGATATGGTGCATGTGGGGCTTTTTGCTGGTTTTCTGGAGGAGCAGCCCACTGCACTGATTCTCGGGCACACTTTCCCAAGAGTGTTCTGCTGGTAATACTTGGTGTAAGCAATGTAGGCAACTAGTGTTAGTGCCGTAGTCAGCTCCTTTGTCCCTGTAGAGGGGAGTTCGTGTTCTCTGCTGTCAGGAAAGCAATCCAAGAAGAGCAAATAAATTCATGTATCCTAGGTATTTTTCAGATCACTGCTTACACACTGTGTCCCAGTTGCTTATCTGCCTGGAGAAGCCCAGTGCACTTTGGGCTCTATCTCAACCAGCTGGCTGAATCTGAAAACTCCAAACTATAGGGACATATTGTGGCAGGGACCTGAACTGGTATTTGAGGAGGGTCACACCACACTGAGACTAATGTAGGTTTAACCCACAACAGCAGTTGCACCAGGGCTCAGAGCTGCATGTATTGAGGGTGAGTATGTATTAACTGAAATGTCACACAAGGGAGTTCTCTATTAGCAAATATGATCTGTGTATTGATAAAGTTTTTGGATATTGCAGCTGGTTATAAATTTTAATATTTTGTCAAGACATAAACTTGATTTTGGCATATTTCACTATGTTTTAATTTTACATTGATAAGAAAATAAGAAAGAGAGAAATAAGGAAAATTAGACAGTAATAAAGACAAGCACACTTTTTTTATATAAACTTCCCCCTTCCCTCCCAAAAAACCTACCATTTACCTACCATTCCAGACTGCCAGTTGCTAGTTGAGTTCTCTGGGGTCTAGCGTGGCTATGAACCAAAATGGACCAGACAGAGTCCTGTGGTAGAGCAGTGCCTTGTAGGTGCTGCCATTCTCTCTGGAGTTTGGCTTCAGGCTGATTTTTGGGAAGCTGGGTGAAGTGGTAGTAGAGCTGCTTCCTAGTGACTCAAATCCACAGCCTCCAGTGGGAGACTGTTGTGTGTCTGCCTGTCATAAGCTTATCAGTGGGCCTATTATTTATATTCAGACTTTTTCTGTCAGTTAGAAGTTGCCTATATGTACGACATGAAAAGCAGTTGGCAGAAACACTGGGTGCGGGGATTGAGGAAAATGTCAAATCACTGGCAAGCTTTGTGAGGCTAAAGAGGAGTATACATGAAATGAATCATCTTTTAGAGAATGCCAGAGAAGAGAGTCATTTAATATACCCAGCCTTACAGACTCTTCCAGAAGGGTGAAGAAGACCAACATGACACTGATGTAGGCACTAAATCCCCTGGTTCAAGAACTGAAAGAAGAGAGATCCAAACAGTGAAAACAAGAAGAGCAAATGGTGGAGATGCTTAAAGTGTTCCAGACAGATTATAAGAATCACCACACCACGAGGAGCTTCTCCTAACCTGCGTGGAGACCAAGAGCCAAACCCTGTTGGTATGTTCCCCAGAAGCCTGGGTCCTAAAGCGGTGCTGTTCCCTCCCTTTATTCAAGCCTCCCACCTGCCAGTCTGTGTTCCTCCATCTCAACTTCTATCTGCATGGAGTCCAGATGATGCAGGGATTGTCCTCCCTGGGCTGAGCTCCACCATCTTCACTTGCTGGACACAGCAGACAGCTCCTTCATGGTCGATTCCTCCAAGTCTAAACATTATTGCACTTCCTTCACTACACCAAAGCCTATGGGAATTTGTCTTCACCAAAGTTTAGACTTTCTTTCAGTGGCACCAAAATAAATACTCTTCTTAAAAGGCTTATCTTTCACTCTGATTGAATCTTCATCCAACCATGTTTCTCAATATATTGTATTATAAATATCATTTATAATAATATTCCATATGAACTATTTTTTAAAGATTTATTTATTTCAGAGAAAGAGTGCATGCACAAGTAAAGGCAGAAGGAGAGGGAAAGAAACACATAAGTCAACTCCCCACTGAGCACAGAGCCCTATATGGTCCCAGGACCCGCGATCATGACCGAGCGGAAATCAAGAGTCAGGCTCTTAACCGGCTGAACCACCCAGTCATGGCTCCCTGGCACCCTGAGTCATGGCTCAGGTCATGATCTCAGGGTCATGAGAATGACCTTCACAGTGGGCTCTGCACTCAGAATCTGCTTGAGATTCTTTTTCTCTTTCTCTATCTCTCTCCCTGCCCCTCCACATGGCCCCCCTCAAAAAAATAAATAAAGCTTTAAAAAAGTAGTATTCAGTGATTTAGAGAAAGTTGACATCTTTCTCTGCTGCTAACACATACATTTCAAATACTGAGCTCTAAAAAGGGACTAGAGAATTAAGATGTATAATGCTTCAAGACAAAAATAACTCTCCTTTAATAACATAAAAATGACAAATGAAATATACATAATATCACTTTATTTATTGACTCATTTATATTTAAAGTAACAGTTTATATTGGTCATTGTGAAATGGAAATCTTTTAGGAAAAAATTAAGAATGTAACCTAGCATTAGTTATAATGTGATCTTTATTTTGGAGCATTATGACTGACTGATTTAATAGTAGTATGGACATTTTAGATTAAAATAGTAAAAGTTTCCATACTTTGGCTATAGAATTGATATATTACCAGGTACAATAAATTTTATCAATAAAAGTATTATCATAAACAAAGCAGAATAGAGACTCAATTCTATACTCTGTAGGGTTAGCTAATACCTTCCTCATGTCATATAATTACCATTGCTTTTTTGTGGTGAGAACATTTAAGATTTATTATCTTAACAACTTTCAAATATATAAAATACTTTAAGGTTAACTATAATCACATTGCTCTAAATTATATCCCCAGAATTTATCTTCTAATTGGAAATTTGTACCCTTTGACCAAAATCTCTACATTTCCCCACCCTTCAGCCACTGGTAACCACCTTTCTAACTCTCTGTATCTACAAGGTTGGGGTTTTCTTTAGATTCCACATATAAATAAGATCATACAGTATTTATCTGACTTATTTCACTTAGCATAATCTCCTCAAGGTCCATCCCTGTAGTTGCAAACAGCAGGATTTTTCTTCTTTTTCATGGCCAAATAATATTACATTGTATATATGCACCACCTCTTGTTTATCCATTCAACTGTTGACACTTAGGTTATTTCTATATCCTGTCTATTTTGAATAATACTGAAATAAATATGAGAGTGCAGATATCTCTTTAATATCCTGTTTTCATTTCCTCTGGACATACACCCAGAAGTGGGATTGCTGGATCAACAGGATAGATGTTCCTCAAAAAATTAAAATTAGAACTATCCAAGCTTCTTCACACACAATTCTTTATAATAAAAAAATAACCCTAGGGACACCTGGGGGGTTCAGTCATTAAACAGCTGCCTTAGGCTCAGGTCATGGTCCTAGGGTCCTGGGATAGAGCCCTGCATTGGGCTCCCTACTCAGCAAGAAGCCTGATCCCTCCTCTCCCACTCTCCCTCTTTGTGTTCCCCCTCTTGCTGTGACTTCCTCTGTCCAATAAATAAATAAAATCTTAAAAATAAAAAAAAACTAAATCACACCTCCTATTCATCATTGCTCTCATTCATTTCATTCACATACAAGCATACATAAACATAGGTACATAATTGGATAAATTACTGTTATTATTTTGAACAACCTGTTGTCTGCTCAACCAACTAAGAATAAGAACTGAAGTGTAAGTGTACAATTCAGTGCTTTATTCTATATTTAAAGAATTGTGCAACCAATACCACAATCTACCTTCAGTACATTTTTTTTTAGTATTTTTTATTTCATTTCTTTTCAGTGTAACAGAATTCATAGTTTTACACCACACCCAGTGCTCCATGCAATGCGTGCCCTCCATAATACCCACCACCTGGCTCCCCCAACCTCAGTACATTTTTATAAGCCCAAAAGAAACCCTTACCCAGTAGAAGTCATACCTCATTCCTCTCCACACTCCAACCTGAGTCCTAGAAATCTGTGGACAATTTCTGTAGGACCACCCGACAGTATTGAAAAGAAGTGGTGAGAGTGGACATCCTTTTCTTACTCCCGACCTTACTGGGAAAGCTTTCAGTCTTTCACCACTATTTCTGGGTTCTGTTTTTGTTTTTGTAGATACACTTTACCAGAACAGGACATCTAGTCCAAGTTTACTGAATGGGTGTATGTGTATATGTATGCATCTACTGAAGAAATCATGCAACTTTCATCCTCTATTCAATTAATATGATGTGATGGTCTGTTCTATGTGTCAGCTTGGTTAGGCTAATCAATCAAACACTAATGTAGATGTTGCTGTAGAAGTTATTTTGTAGATGTGATTAGTATCTATAATCAGCTGACTTTAAGTAAAGGAGATTAGCCTGGATAATTAGGGTGGGTCTGATCCAATCCATTAAAAGGCTTTAAGAACAGAACTGAGGTTTCCTTGAAGAAGAAATTTCACCTGTGGACTACAATCTACCAGCAAATTTCAGAGTTGCCTAGTTAACTCCCACAATCACATATGCCAATTCAGTACAATAAATATTAATAAACCAGTTCTGGTATAAGAGGCCTCATGTTGTCTTCTTGCAGCATCTAGTTTAGTCAACAGAATTTTCCTAAGTAATCCAGGATATCTCATGGCAGGTGAGGGGATTTCACATTTTTTTACACCTGACATGGATCTCATCTATTCATTTTGCTGAATGCCTTTGTAAGAAGAGTGGCAAGTATATTTGGAGATCTGATAATCCTCCATATTTGTCTGTTGGCATTCTGTCTTGCCACAAATTACAATTTTCTTTTTAATAGAAAAATGAACACAATTGAGAGATGGGTGGTTTTCTTTTTCTCCATCTCAACTAATAAACAATGAATTTAATCTATTTGAATAAAAACACACAAAAACAATTATTCTCCCACAAAACTTCACTGAACTGACTCGGAAAGTCTAAATTGTTTTAATTTCTTTGTTTAATTTCCTCTTCCTTTGATACTCTTTTACATACATTCAGAATAACTGAAAATAGAACTATTGAGTTCTGGTTTGTATATGAAGAACATCTATTGACATTTATTTTGCAAACCATAAGGGGAAAACAGGATTCCAGAATTGCAGTGACATCTTTGGTTTTATTCAGGCTGTACCTGTGAAGTCCACAGCAATCTGTGGACCCACATATATTCACAGTAAAATTCCTTGTGACTTCCAAACATATAGAGTATAATAATCATCAGTTTCATTCTATCACTTACTTGCTGTATGATTTGGGGAAAACAGCTTCTGAAATTGGGAACTTACATAGGATTGTTCTGAAGGTAAACTGAGATAAGCCTAGGTAGTTTTTAAATTTTGCTTTACCTTTATCTTAATTGACTCCATACTTATACCTTGTCAATTTAAAATCAATTTAAATAATTTTACGTTCAAGTTAATAAATTCCAAAGCATTCTTGCATAGGTGTGATATCCATCCATCCCTGTCCCTTCAACACACCAGAAGTTAATATTATCTGCCAAGTATTTTAGAACCTGAATTTAGGCATAATATGAATTAAGCCTTGGGTTTAACAGTTTAACAACACTCAGCTTTAGTGAACACACAACACTTGAATACACTCTTCTCTTTTTTGTTCTTTTAACAGATAACAAGGCTTGCAGATTGCTAGTTTGCTATAGCAAAGGCCTATTTATACTGTCTCTTGGTTCACTAAATTGTATCTAGATTAGAAGCTAGTATATTCAGTTATTCTTAAGTCTCCAAAGAGAAGTTTCATAAACACTGATCTGTTTTATTGATGACTTTGCCAAATTAGGGTCATAGGATATACCACAAATGGATTATTTTCTTGTTTTTAATGACATTTACAATTTCAAAGCCTACTCAAAATTTTAATTATTTGATTCACTCTTTATAGTCATTAATACTGATTACATTTACAGTTCTCCTGGGTGATGAATCAGATAGATGACCTCAAGAGAGGGATCCTTACATATGCCCTAAGTCTTGGCAAGGCTTAGTTCCTTAGAGCCCACAGAAGGACATCCTCCATTTAATAGGAACACTGATTCAAGAAGGTGAGTGTGAATGACTGCATGGTAGTTAGACTGAGAGCTAATGAACAGATGTGTTATAGTCTGGCTTCCCATGCTTTCTAAAAGTCTTTTCAAATTACCTCCCACATAAATTGGTGTTAATGATTGTGCAAGACTCTCTTTAAGAAGCACTATGCTTAGACTAAAAGGGAATTTTCAATACTTTTGGGGAAACATTTTTCATCTATATTTAAGAATAATTATTTTCACACCTATGCTCTAGCTCTGCCTCTCAGCAAAAGAAAATGAGCTGCTCTGCATTTGTTTCTAAATACAAAGAAAGACATTTAATTTCTCAGGCAATGTATAGTAACTTAGAACAATGTGTAGAATCTAAAATGGAAAATGCATACAACTACAAGATGAGTGGACTGTCTCATCCACAGACAATAACCGGTCCCAAATGAGTCACTTTCCTCTATATAAATTGAGGAATGCGACAACGGTACAGAATGTTTTTCCTTCACGAGGAAAAAAATTTACCTGCAAAGATATGCTAATCATATTAGGCTGATGCATCCATTCGTAGCACATCATTCTTTTTCTCTATATTAGGAATCTGCCTTCTTATTGCTACTGTGCAACTAAGAGAAAGAAATGAAGAAGAATTTTTTAATAAAAACATTTTATCTTTACTTGGCTGGAAGAAGGCTGGGTGTGAGCTCTCTAACTACAAATTCAAAACCAAATGACAAGAATATAAATAAGAAGAATTTTCTGTGTATATTAACTTTCTATTGTTAATGCTTTTACTAGGCTGTTAGAAGATTATTGCTAGATATAATTAGGAATGAAGAGCTTAGGTTTTTTTCAGGCCATAAATTTATTTAATTATCTTATTTTGTATGTGAGCTGAGCTTTAATCTTTTTATCTGTTTTCTTAAAACACTTGCCCTGAGAATCAAGGATTAAATACAAGATATTCTTCTCTGTTTTTCTTCATTCCCATCTGCACAAAGAGTATTCTTTGATGTGTACTCTAAAGCTGATTCCTTTGATTATTTTTTAAACTCCCAGTCTACACTCTAATCAGGTTTTAAAACTGTACTCCTGCATTAACATTATGTATGCGTGCACCAGTGCTGAGCTAATGGGCTAGGATGAGTCAGATCTCCATATATTTTTATGCTTTTTTCCCCTTAGTTTGTCTTCATTTCAGATTGAAAACTCCCTTTACTTAGCCAATTTTTTAAATGAACTTCATAAATCTCCTCACGTAAAGCACAAGCAGCAGAATTTATTTAAAGTGGAAAACTTTTTCTCCCAATGCACTTTTGTAGATTTTGCTGTAAAGGGAAATCACTTTTAAACAGGCAGGACTGCTTTGCACTGAAAGAAAATTAAATTCTTGCATCCCTGTGCATACTGCACACATGATATGCTTTCCATATGATTTCTACCTACGTGATCATCACTCAGCACTGAAAAAGCTCAGGGGCAAAAGAAGGTCAGAAAGGTATGAGGAGAGCAACAAAAATCAAGATGAAGTGAAAATGACTTAATTTCCATACATTTTTTCATCTGAAGTGTAGGCTCAAAAGAGAAAAGTGCTCACTCATCTTCCTCTTCACCAAAGCCTTCCCTGAAGCCACACTTCAGTTAAGTGAGGGTAAAACAGGATTCTGCATTGAGTTCAGTCAACTTTCTCAGATATGTTATCACAAGGAATTCTAGTTGCCAGTGGCTCATTCATCAATGGGAGATACTAAACAATAATAGTAATGGATAAGTGAAGAGCATTTCACAGTTATCAGGCACGTTACTACATTTGTGTCATTTAATCCTTACAGAAAACACTACCAAAGAAGGTTAGTTTTATTGTAATTGATGAGTCAACAGTGGGTGAGATTCAACTGATGGGAACAAGATCTAGTAATGTTCAACAAGTAGTGGATAATATTGGTTTTCAGATTCCAAACCCATGTTATTCCCAATACATGAAACTGCTTTAAAAGATGCCCTTGAATATCCATCTTAATGGATAAATATTCTTCTATAAACTGAAAGACAGAAATGTCTTTTCTAAGGCCCTACACATTGCAGGAATCATTTGCTAATGGGCTAACTCTTTAGGGCTCTTTTCTACTTACATCCTTGTGGCAGGAATATTGTGCATCTATGATTGAGCCAGGCTTTTTGTTTAAATTATTCTAACCTTTTTATTTAAATTAAAAAATAATACATAAATAATCATGACCAAAAAAATTTCAGATAAACAAAAAGGAAATTTATAATATCCATAATTCTACACCCAGTGCTTGTTGTTGTTGTTGTCATTAACTTAAAAAAAATTAGACTTAAAAAAAAGTAGCAAAAATAGTATGGACAAGCTCCCATATAACCTCATATATTTTCCTCTAATGTTAACATCTTATATAATCACAGTATAATTATGAAAACCAGAAAATGAATGCTTGCCCAATATTACTAACTAAACTGCACATTTTATTTCACTGATTTTTCTATTAATGATTTCTTTTTGTTCCAGATTTTGATCATGAACCTCACATTGCATTCTTTTCACATCTCCCTAACTCTCCTCTGTCTTTGACAGTTCCTTAGTCTTTCCTTGTCTTTCATGAACTAGACTCTTTGAGAGTACCGGTCAAGTGCCTGAGTTTTGGTGTGTCTGATATTTTCTCATGATTAGGATGAGGTAATGAATTTTTTTCAGGAACATAACAGAAGTATTGTGCCCTTCTCTTGCACCACTTCATGGTATATATGACATTATATATCTTATTAATGGGAAGTTAATCTTGATTCACTGGTTAAGGTAGTGTCTGCTAGGTTTCTACATAGTAAAGTTACTATTTTCCCATAAAACATATGTTGAAGATTATTTTGAGACTATGCAAATATTATCTTTCTCTCAAAATCTGGTTCACTAATTTTAGCATCCATAATAGATCTTACTTGAAACGATTATTACTATGGTGTTTCTGCTTCCCCCATTGCTTCTATATTTATCAATCAGAATTCTCCTTTAATGAAGAGACAACACTTTGCCCCACTGAGGTATTTATTAAAATATTTGTGTGTATCAGTATGAACTCATGGATAATTCTTTTTTTCAATAGTATTGTGATGTAGAAAAAAAATCATCATCCCCCAAAGAATCTCTGGAACTTAGGAATATGTTCCCTTAAATTTAAAAAAAGATACTTTGTGGATATAATTTAGGTAAGGACAGACCCTGAGATGGGGAGGTTTTCCTCAATTATACAATGGATACAATCTAATGACAGGAGTCCTTAAAAGTAGAAAACAAGGGAAGAAGAATGAGTCAGAGGGATGCGACATGAGATATGGTTCTGAAGATGAAGATGAAGAAGGAAGCCAAAACCCAGGGAATGAAGTGGTCTCTATAACCTGAGATCAGCCTCTAACAACCATCAGGAAAATGGGTACCTCAGCCCTATAATTACAAGGAACTGAATTCTGCTAACACCACAAAAGAGTAAAGCAATAGATTCTTCTGTAGAGCCATTAGAAAGTCATGCAGTGAGGTGGACACTTTGATGTAACCTGCACAGACCTGTGCCATACCTTTGACCTACAGTATTTAAAGATAATAAATTTGTGCTGTCACTAGGTTTGTGGTAATCTCTTAATGACACCAATAGAAAACTAATAAAATAATCCTTCCTTTTTCTTTGGTCATTGGAAGCCTTTAATTTGAACTAGGACTTTTTTTTTTTTAAGATTTTATTTATTTATTTGACAGACATAGACTACAAGTAGGCAAGACAGGCAGGCAGGGAGAGAGAGGAGGAAGTAGGCTCTCCACAGAGCAGAGAGCCTGATGTGGGGCTCGATCCCAGGACCCTGGGATCATGACCTGAGCCGAAAGCAGAGGCTTTAACCCACTGAGCCACCCAGGCGCCCCGTGAACTAGGACTTTTGATCATTTTGATAATTAGTAGCATTTTCCTCACTTGAATTTACTATGCAGTCAATCAACCTCATCAGCAAGAGGATGAAATAAAAAGTCTGATGATTTCATACAAACAAAATTCATCTTAGATTACCTCTACATGTTCAACTTTCAGAAAGCCATGATGGGATATAATTTAGACAGCCATTATAATTTTTTTAAATGCTTATTTGAGAGAGAAGCAGAGGGAGAGGAAGAATCCCAAAAGACTCTGTGCAGAGTCAACACGGGGCTCAATCTCACAACTCTGAGATCATGACCTGAGCCAAAACCAAGAGCTGGATGCTTAATAGACTGCACCACCCAGGCAGTCTAGCTGTTATAATTTTTAAAAGCTTAATTCAAATTATTGAAGTGTGGCGGTCATGGGCATTGGCCTCATTTCTCCAATTTATAAAAACAAGAGTGTGTGTGTGTGTGTATTTCAACTTTTACTACATTTGAAACTAGTTGGAAAAGTGGGGGTAAGGAAGAACTCAAAACAGAAAATATTTGAAGAAATAGGTAAAAGGCAGGGAATAAGTCACATGCCAGCTCCTTTTACAAAGGTTACAGTTAGTGAAATGTTAGCCTCCTCTAAAGCTTCCCTACCTAATTGGGATGATCAACATTTCTTCAATGGTGATTAATGATTAGATTTCTGTAATTTGAGATTTGCTCGAAAAGCAGTATTCTTAGAAAAAAGAATACATTGGTATCAGTCATTCTAAGTAACTTAGGAATGGCATCTAGTCCTTCTGAAAAATCAGGTATTTCGTGGTACAATGTAGTGAGAACGGTACACTGTATATTTATATAGAAAAAAGTACCACAGGGAAAAGAAGGGACTGATAAAAGTAATATAATAGACATTCTGATCAGTACCTGTCTACATTACAATTAGAGTGCTCCAGCCTTACAGGGATTCTCATATGCCTCCAGACTGGTCTTGCACAACTTGACTATGTTGACAAAAACACAGTCCTTAAATTTTTTGAGAACAGAAACTATGTTTTATTTAACTCTGATTTCCTAGCACACATAGTACATTCTCGGTATATTTCTGTGTAGTAAGTAAATGGATAAAAGAATGAATAATAACTTAAAATAGTGTGGGATATATGCAGCAATTCTACCCTAGTAAATGTTCTCCACAATAACTTTATTTGAGGATGAAGAATTCATGGTTAATAAATGTCATTATCTGTATAGGAAAATACCTCATATGCAAAGATTTGTGTTTTATTTTTCATTTTTCAGTCATCATAATGTGCTGGTAAGAGAATTTAATTTTACAAAAGGAACCTATATACACACACCAAAACACAATAGAACAAAATCATCTTCATGATATTAAGAAAGAATACAGAAAAGTAAAAAGAATAAGAATAAAATCCAACAGGGGAATTTTGAAGACATTTTACTCCTAGAAAACAATGCAGATATGAAATGAGGATTAATAAAAACTGATACCATAAGCACCACACTAAAGATAATTTATGCCAATATGATGTCAAAGCAATTTGCTGCCTATAGTCATTTTTGTTTGACAGTAGCTTAAAGAAAGTCTAAACTGAAAGATTCCTCAGTTAAACCTCTGGATTCAACAGTTCATCTTCTAGGATTTCCTTTTCTTAGTATCTTTCTCCCTCAATCTTTTTCTTCCTCTTTTTCTTTTTGTTAGGCTATTTTTCTTGTCAACAGTTTCCACAGGTGTTTGGGAAAAATCATTCATAAATACATTAGCTTTGTTCAGTCCTCCACATATGTTTAGGAATTTGAATGAGGGAAAATCATTACATAACTGAAAAAAAATCAGAGAAGGACAATGTTTTATCACTGTCAGAATTGTTTTCAGGTGATTATTGGACCTGTTTTGCTCCCAAAATAGCAATCTCCTTTCAACAGTCTGTTCCAATAGCAAAGCATCAATAACATGTTTAATCTGTTATTTTGTGTCTGGCTCAGAAACAAATATATACATTTCAGATTAGTATTGAGGAGTTTATATGGGTTGTTAATACCTATCACTTTAAAAATCAATTTCCCGGGGTGCCTGGGTGGCCCAGTGGGTTAAAGCCTCTGCCTTTGGCTCAGGTCATTATCCCAGAGTCCTGAGATCAAGCCCCTAACTCTGCTCAGCAGGGAGCCTGCTTCCCTTTCTCTCTCTCTGGCTGCCTCTCTGCCTACCTTTGAGCTCTGTCTGTCAAATAAACAAATAAAATCTTTTAAAAAAAAATCAATTTCCCTCCCTCGCCATCTCCTTCTTTCTTTATTTCTATCTGTGTGTAAGTTCTACTGTTTCTTGTTTGCATGCTGGCAGCTAACATATATATTCCAACTCATTTTTCTGTAAGTATATTGTATAGTAATTTACAAATCTTTCCCTATGTGTTAATATTTCAATCTGTTGGTAACCTAAGAAACTTTATTAACTTTAAGATTCTCACCTCCAGGGATGCCTGGGTGGCTCAGTGGGTAAAGTCTCTGACTTCAGCTCAAGTCATGATCTCAGGGTCCTGAGATGGAGCCCCACATCGGGCTCTCTGCTCGGCGGGGAGCCTGCTTCCCCCTCTCCCTCTCTGCCTGCCTCTCTGTCTACTTGTGATCTCTCTCTCTCTCTCCCTGTCAAATAAATGAATAAATAAATAAATCTTAAAAAAAAAAAAAAGATTCTCACCTCCATCTCCTAGAACATTGTAACTTGCCAGAGTTTGTTATCCACTAAATTTCCTAAGATATGAAAATTCTACAGCAATTACTTGCTGCATAAACCAAAATACAGATCTAAATACACAACAGAAACAGAATGAAGAAAAATAGGGACATAATTTATGAGATATTAAAATGAAGTCTTTACATTCCACATTTTATCTGGAGTCTAACATCTATAAAAGTCCTAATGTTCTGTAGCAGCCTCTCACCTCTCTGGGGAGGGCGGGAGCATAACTGCTCTGACCCAATACTCATTAAACAGCAAAGATTTAAAAACACTGAAGATATCTCAAAGTTGTGAAATTATTGCTAAAGATCCCCCAATGTACACTGCTCAAGGCATTATAAATATAAAGCAATTTAGTGATGTAAATCATGACCCTCTAAAATAGTTAAATTTTTATCATAATAAATTTAAATATGGGATTATTTCTTCAGTAAATAGTCCTGAAATAAGTAAGGAAATCAGCATATACCAAACAATATTTGAAATATTAATTATAGCCAAAATTAGAAGCAAATTAATTATCCATTTTCAGGGAAACTTAAATATAATTTATCCATTCAATGCAATATTATACCAATATATATATTTACCTAATGTTTATTTACATAAAATGCATACCATCCATACTAAGTGTAATTGTTCTAAAGTTTCAATTACAATATTGAAATTATATGTTGAATATGGTTACAATTATGTTTTATTAAAGACACATAGAGTACAAAAAAAATTGCTCTAAAAAGTCCTTAAGTGATAAGTGATTTTTTTCCTCACAAATAATTTCTAAATAAATTATTGTTATGATTTTTCCTCAATATCTCTTTCTTGACCTTTTCACAGAATTACTTAAGGTAAGTACTACTCTCTCGGTTTTTTAATAAATATCTTTCCTGGTTTTCCTCTGGTTTATTCTTATCCTCTATTGCACTTCCTAATTAAGCTATGTAATCTAAAAATGGAGCTTCCAAATCTAGAGATTTCAGCTAAATCTCTAAAATAGAGATGTCAACTCTATTTTAAGCTTACTCCATATTTTCTTTTTTTTCTTCAGCTTTGTGGAGATATACAGATGACCCTTGAACAACACAGAGGTTGGGGGACCCAGCCCCTAACTCTGTGTAGTCAAAAATCCACATATAAATCTGACTCCCCAAAAACTTTACTCATAACCTACCATTATTGACCAGAAGAATAAACAGTTAACACATATTTTGTTTATTATTATACATACTGTATTCTTACTATAAAGTCAGCTAGAGAAAAGAAAATGTTAAGAAAATCATAAGGAAAGAAAATACACTTACAGTACTGTACTGTATTTCTTGAAAACAATCTGTGTATAAGTGACTCTGTGCAGTTCAAACCCATGTTGAGGGTCAACTCTAACTGACATACAATATTATATAAGTTTAAGGTGCACAGTGTGTGGACTTAATAAACATATATTGCAAAATGATTACCACCATATTACTAGCTAACATCTCTATCATGTCATATAATTTCCATTTCTCTTTGTGGTGAAAACATTTAAGATCTACTCTTTTAGCGACTTTCAGGTATATAATGTAGTATGATTAACTATTATCACTATGCTGGATGTTAAGTCTCCGGAAATTATTTACCTTATAACTGGAAATTTTTACTCTTTGACTAACAACTGTCCTCCTTAATTCTCCCAACCACTCATAACAACCAGTCTTATCATGTTTCTAGGAGTTTCTTTTTTTTTTTTAGATTCCACAGAAAAGGAAGATCATATAGTATTTGCCTTTCTCATTTTAGTTACTTTACTTAGCATAATGTCCTCAAAGTCTTCCATGTTGTCACAAATGGCAGGATGCCCTTCTCTTTTATGACTGAGTAATATTCCATTCTATATACAGATGCCACATCTCCTTCATCCATTCATCCATAGATGGACACTTAGGTAGTAGTTTTCGTATCTAAGCTATTATGAATAAAGCTATAATGAGAATAGAGTGCAGATACCTCTTTGAGATTCTGTTTTCATTCTTCTTTTAAATACCCAGAAGTGGGGTTGCTGGATTGCATGGTAATGTTATTTTTAGTTTTTTTTGAGGAACCACCGTACTGTTTTCCATAGTGGCTGAATCAATTTTTATTCCCCACAACAGTACAAGAGTTTTCTTTTTTCTTCATATCCTTTCCAACACTTATGTATTGTCTCTTTGATGACAGCCATTCTAACAAGTATAAGGTGATATCTCATTGTGGCTTTGATTTGCATTTCACTGTCGACTAGGTAAAACTGAGCACCTTTCCATGTAACTTTTGGCCTTTTGTATGTCTTCTTTAGAAAAATGTCTACACAGGTCCTCTGCCCATTTTTAAATTGGGTTTGGTTTTTGCTACAACTTATTAGAATATCCATACTACCCAAAGCAATCTACAGATTCAGTGTAATCCTCATCAAAATCCCAATGGCATTTTTCACAAAATTAGAACAAACAGTCCTAAAATTTGTATGGAACCACAAGAGACCCTAAATAGCCAAAGCAATCGTAAGAAAAAGGAACAAATCCAGCACCATACATCCTGATTTCACACTATATTATAAAGCGATAGTGATCAAAACAGTACATGGTATTGGCACAAAAACAGATACTCAGATCAAAGAAACAAAATAGATACTCCAGAAATAAACACATGCATATATGATCAATTAATTTTTAACAAAGAAGTCAAGAATATACAATGAGGAAAAGACAGTCTCTTCCGTAAATGTACCTGAAATTAATATAATGGTATATGTTCATTATATCTCAAAAAACAAAAAAGATCATTAGCAAAAGCAATCCCAGTCCATATTCTGAAACATCCTAAACTGTGTTTTACCTTGGACTTGAAATTTAGCCTTCCCCAAAGCATCTATGGACTTTCAACCTAGGAGTTTTCAAAAATCACTTTAACCTCAAAACCCACCTACAAATTTGAAAACCCTACTGGTGTCTGATGAGCCGTCAGGTTTACAAATCACTTCTGTTATCTCTTGCTTCAATTTTCTCTTGTCAATTCTAATTAATTTTATTAGTATACTCATATTTAACAGAAACTTGAATCTTGCCTTTACTCCATCTTCATAAAAGTGTGATTCTTGTATGGATGGGTCAAATACAATCACACTGAATGGGCAAAAGTAATAGGAAGATATAAGTCTCTCTGATAATAATAATCAGGCCTATTTTTTTGTCTAACCTTTCAAAATTTATCCTTTTTTGGATTGATTCCCTATTATTATAAATCTCATGTAACAATACAGTCTGTGGAAGCCCCTTACTCAGGAAGAGCCCTTTACTTGAGAAGACTTTCAGGACTGATTTAGCATAGGCCTCACACATAAAATTAATACTTGATGTGGTATACTCAGATATGGTACAATGCAGATCACCAGGACTAATATGGCCCCAGGAAGATTCTTTTTTTTTTTTTTTAGATTTTTTTTTTAGATTTTTTTTTAGATTTTTAGATTTTATTTATTTGACAGACAGGGATCATAGCAGGCAGAGAGGCAGGCAGGGGGGAGAGAGAAGCAGACTCCCCGCTGAGCAGAGAGCCCGATGCGGGGCTTGATCCCAGGACCCTGAGATCACGACCTGAGCCGAAGGCAGAGGCTTTAACCCACTGAGCCACCCAGGCGCCCCACCCCCAGGAAGATTCTAAAGCAAAATCCAAGCTAGTTATATAATCTTCTTTTGGTCTATCTTATAAGCATTTATCTTTCTGAAGGGATATCTGTAACCATGGTAGTTATCAGGTCAGGATGCAGAGAATGTGAACATAGGTGTCTAAGTTTGAATCTTACTAATGAAATAACTACCAAGACTATCCCAGCCCCACTAAGACTGAGGCTTTTCATATGACCTTGACCTGGCCAAGATTGTTTCAGAAACTGCCTCCTGTTATACAGTATCATGGGCAATAGATGGGCAACAAATCTCATAATTTTCAAATAATGCCTGTCAACATCTGGAATACTGTGTGCATTTATGATTCCCATTCCTTAAGAAATAAAACAGAGTTTGAAAAGAATAATAAATGTATTAATTAAATAATAGAAGA
Source organism: Mellivora capensis (assembly GCA_004024625.1). NCBI lineage: Eukaryota > Metazoa > Chordata > Mammalia > Carnivora > Mustelidae > Mellivora > Mellivora capensis. The sequence goes on from PISX010019121.1 coordinate 26,833, forward strand.
AATATTGCTACTGCTTTATGAAGTAAAATTTAAAAGATGAGAATCATCTTTTCATTCTGTAAGACAAAAGCTACCAAAAAACTCAAACTGTGAAGAAAAACCTGAACTGTATAAGAGTGACTTTATTAACCAAAACTACTAAATAATGTGATGTTTATTTTACTTCCAAAACACTTGCTGAATCCACACATATTTCTTCATCTCCACGGAAGTCAGTCTAATTTAACATACCGTCATCTGATCTCAACTAAGCTTCTAATTAGTCCTCACTCTCTATTCTTACTTTACTCATTCTTCCTTTAGCCCATATTCCATATAGATTTAAAACTAAGCTTGGGTTCTGGTCAAGAAGGCAGACTAAGCATGTATACATACAATATAACTATCCTGAGACACTAAAATTATTATAAGTAAATGTGCAAAGAACAAGATAATCCTACAACAAAGAAAATAAAAACAGAATGAAAGTCACCAATAAAAGAGGGATTTCATCTAATTCTAATGAAGCAGAGTTAAATAGACCTCACCTAGAATTCTAGTAGGCAGGCAGCCAACCTAGCGGATACCCAAGAAACCTACAAATTCAATGACTGAAAGTCTAACAGAAACTAAGTGTAAGGCATGGAAATGAAAAAAGGTATTATTTGAAGGCTTAAACAGAAAAAAATGCAGTGATCCCACTAGTCTCTCAGGCCCTGGAGAAAAATGAAAGCCACAGGCTACTAAATCCTGCTAAAAAAATTGATGGTTATCTAAAACAACAACAACAACAATGACAAACCAAAACCAAAACCAAAACAAAACAACAAAAAACTGTTCTAAACTATAAGGAAAGCACTAAGGCAATTTTAGTGCCGCAGAGTATTCTGAATTCTTGCATTTAATGGTCTTACTAAAATAGCCTGTTTATTCCAGAGTGAGACAGTCTGTTGAAAATTCTATCTACAAATACATGAACTATAATTATCCTTCATACCACCTTACATTAAACATGAATGGATGAGCAGGAATTACTGGATATTTAAGGAAAGGCTGCATCTTGGGAGCAAATGATTAAAACAAGCAAAAAAAAAAAAAAAATCCAAAACACTTGACTGGGGGAGGACCACATATTTCAACAAATAAAGAAAAATTTGAGGAAAATTAATTAGTAAGCTCAATGCTGTAAGAAATACATTTAGAAACAAGAAAAATTTCTTGAAAAATAAAAAAAACCAATTACCTGAATAGAAAGAAACTAATTGCATAAGTGTTAGAAGGTAAAGCTTAAGAAATCTCCTTAATATAAACGTACTTATCTTTTATCTTGTCACTTATCACATTATATATATATATATATATAATTTATATATTATGTTATATTGTATATGTATAAGACACATATATCAAAGGAATTGCTTTTGAGAGGTATCGTCTAATAGGAATTCAAGAAAAAAATGAGAGTGAGAGAATAATAGAGGATAATTTACCAAAGCTGAAGGGAGGCATTCATCATCAAAATATTCTATAAATTATTAAGCAGGGTAAATACAAATAAGTGACCCACACTCTGCAATTCCATATCACCAATGATAAAAAGAAGACTCCTAAAAGATTCTAAAGAGGAAAAGAAAAACAAATTGCTCACAAATCAACCTTTCTAAGACTGCAAACAGACCTCTCATCATCAAAGGCAGCTGTTAGAAGAAGAAAAAAAAAATGCCCTAAGAAAATCAGAGAGAAAATAACAAAAAACCTTTAGCGACCAAATTAGCAATTAAATGTGAGAAAAGAATAAAGACTTTTCAAACTGTAAAGACCATAAGAATTCACCGCACACACACACTTTCTTTTATTATTAAAGATGTACTTCAGTAAAATGAAGGACAATTAAAAAAAAAAAAGGACCACTGAAGATCTGACATACAAAACTCAAAAGGAAAATTCCAGATGGCCATTTGTCTGCAGGCATCTATCACAATTTTTTTCAGTGCCGGGTAAGATAACAGAAGACTTCAGAAGAAATCTTTAAGGAAAAGTTTTATCCACATCTATATGACTTAGATTAATATTATATGACTTGAGAAACTGAATGAACATAATACACCATAATAAAGGCAAAACCATAGCAAATACTTTGAGTATTTACTATATATCAGACATTGTTGTAGGCATTTTATGTATATTAACCCATTATATCATCTCAATAATTCAATAAAGGATATACTGTTAATATCACTATTTACAGATCGGAGAATTAAGTTCATACAACTAGGATGTGATGAAGCTTTGCTTTCAAATCAGGCAGTCTGACTTCAGGAGAGTCAAAGGAAAATTCAAAAGAAGAAATAAAAACATGTCAAAAAATGGGAAGAAGACATGAACAGACACTTCTCCAAAGAAGAATACAAATGGCTGACAGACACATGAAAAAATGTTCATCATCATTAGCCATCAGGGAGATTCAAATCAAAATCACATTGAGATACCACCTTACACCAGTTAGAATGGCCAAAATTAACAAGTCAGTAAATAACATGTGTTGGAGAGGATGTGGAGAAAGGGGAACCCTCTTATACTGTTGATGGGAATGCAAGTTGGTGTAGCCACATTGGAAAACAGTGTGGAGATGCCTTAAGAAATTAAAAACAGAGCTTCCCTGACCCTGCAATTACACTACTGTGTATTTACCCCAAAGATAGAGATGTGGTGAAAAGAAGGGTCATCTGTACCCCAATGTTTATAGCAGCAATGGCCACGGTCGCCAAACTGTGGAAAGAACCAAGATGCCCTTCAACGGATGAATGGATAAAGAAGATATGGTCCATATACACAATGGAGTATTATGCCTCCATCAGAAAGGATGAATACCCAACTTTTGTATCAACATGGACGGGACTGGAAGAGATTATGCTGACTGAAATAAGTCAAGCAGAGAGAGTCTATTATCATATGGTTTCACTTCCTTGTGGAGCATAAGGAATAACAGGGAGGACATTGGGAGATGAAGAGGAGAAGTGAGTTGGAGGAAATCAGAGGGGGAGAAAAACCATGAGAGACTGTGGACTCTGGGAAACAAATAGGGTTTTAGAGGGAAGCAGATTGGGGGGGTTGGGCGATCCTGGTGGTGGGTATTAAGCAGGGCACGTGTTGCATGGAGCACTTTCTATGGGTGTGGTGCATAAACAATGAATTCTGGAACACTGAAAAGAAATTAAATTTAATTAAATTTAATTTAATTTAATTTTAACTTAATTAAACTAACTGAAAAGAAATTAAATAAATTAAAAAAGAAAAACACAAATTCTAAAAGACATAAAGAAAAGAGTATTTTCATAGTATATTGCTTCACTCTGCATCAAACAATATTTGCATAGTCATGGTTTCTAAACATCATTAACCTTTAACTTTATAATTGCTTGAAGGTACATATCCCCATTCCTAATATGGCCCATAGAAGAATAAGAATTTTCATTTGACTTCTTAGGTGTGAAAAATAAAAGAGAAACATTCTTCTTTTCTCACCACTCTGTAACTTAGCTGATGATGTTCCCGGGAGAGTAAGTTGGTTATGCTTACCCCCACATTTTCCTCTTTCTATCTTTCCTTCTCCCTTTTCCTTTCAGAGAAGGTACATCTTGGTTGGCTCTCTCTTCCCAAGTGGTTTGCTTATATAAGCAGTCTCTGTCTCTTCAGGGAAGGTCTGTAGTTGTTCTGTTCAGTCTGTTCTGAGTTAATTAGCTTTGGTCTCCTATTTTTCAGTTTTTATTAGCAGTAAAGCAAAGAAGACATTTAACCCTCCTCCTCTCTATCCACCTTCTCCTTCTTTCCTTCTCTCCCTCTCTCTCTCTAACAATTCCAAACTTAGAAGAGTAATACAAGATGTAATACAAGTAATATAGTACACAATTCCTCCTTATTTAGTATTATAAGAATCACCTCTTATGTCATAATATACAAGTACAAAGATGAAATTCAAATATAAAAAGGGTAGCATAAAGTACAATATAATCACAAATGAATTTTACCAGACATTTAAAGAGCTAATACCAATTCTCAAACTATTACAAAAAAAACAGAAGAGGAAGGAAAGGTTCCAAACATATTCTATGAGGCCAGCATACCCAGATACTGAAACCAGACAAATACACCACAAAAATGTAAACTACAGGACAATATCCTTGATGAACAAAGAGGCAAAAATCCTCAACAAAATATTACCAAACTACATACAACAGTGCATTAAAAAGATCATTCATCACCATCAGACTGCGTTCACTGCCAGGGTGCAAGGATGGTTCAATATTCACAAATCAATGTCATATATCACATCAACAAAAAAAGGATAAAAATCATATAGCTATCTCAATAGATGCATAAAAGGCATTTGACAAAATACAGCACCCATTCTTGATAAAAACTCTCAACAAAATCGGGTTAGAGGGAACATACCTCAACATAATAAAGGCTAAATATAAAACCCTACAGGTAACATCATCCTCAATGGTAAAAAACTGAGACCTTTCTCTCTAAGTCATGAATGAGACAAGGATATCCACTCTTTTGCCATTTTTATTCAAAAGTGCTACCCACAGCAGTAGGACAAGATAAAGAAATGAGGCATCCATATTGGTAAAGAAGAAGCTAAACTGTTATGATTTGTAGACCACATGTTACTATACATAGAAAATCCTACGACTCCACAAAAAACGACCAGAAGTAATAAATTCAGTAAAGTGACAGGATATGAAATTAATACCCAGAAACTGGTAGCATTTCTGTAGAGGAGGTCACAGATAAATTGAAAAAATTTTTCATTTACAATTGTACCAAAAAGAATAAAATACATAAGAATAAATTTAACTGAAGAGGTGAAAAACCTGTACTATGAAAACTATAAAACAATGGTGAAAGAAATTAAAGTTGATACAAACAAATGGAAAGATATTCCATGCCCAGGGATTGGAAGAATTATTATTGTCAAAATGTCATTACCTAAAGCAATCTACAGATCCAATGAAATCCCTATCAAAATACCAACAGCATTTTTCACAGACCTAGAACAAATAATACTAAAATTTATATGGAACCAGAGAATACCCCAAGTAGCCAAAGCAATCCTGAGAAAGAACAAGCTCTAGGTATCACAATCCCAGATTTCAAAATATACTACAAAGCTGAGGACGTCTGGTTGGCTCAGTCAGTTAAGCATCTGACTCTTGATATCAGCTCATGTCTTGATCTCAGGGTCATGAGTTCAACCCCAGCTTTGGGTTCTGTACTAGGCATGAAGTCTACTTAAAGAAAATACTACAAAGCTGTAGTAATCAAAACAGTATGGTACTGGCACAAAAATGCACATAGAGATCAACAGAACATCACAGAGAGTCGAGAAATAAAACAACATTGTATGGTCAGTTACTCTATGACAGAGGACGCAAGAATATAAAATGGAGAAAAGATGATCTTTTCAATAAATGATGCTGAGGAAATTGGACAGCTGCATGTAAAAGAATAAAACTAGACTGCTTTCTAATACCATGCATGAAGACAGACTTAAAATTGATTAAAGACCTAAATGTGAGAGCTGAAACCATAAAAGTCCTGGAAGAAAGCACAGGAATAATTCCTTGGACAGTGGCCACAATAACATTTTTCTAGATATATCTCCGAAGGCAAGGGAAACAAAAGCAAAAATAAACTGAGACTATATGAAAATAAAAATCTTTGCACAAGAGCAACAACAAAAAGTACAACCTACTGAATGGGAGAAGACATTCGTAAAGGAGATATCCAACAAAGGGTTAATATACAGAATATATAATGTATGCAACTGCATACCAAAAAAAAAAAAAAAAAAAAAAAAAAAAAAAAAAAAAAAAAAAAAAAAAAAAAAAAAAAAAAAAAAAAAAAAAAAAAAAAGAACAACCCAATATGGACAATGGACAAAGAACCTGAATAGACATTTTTCTAATGAAGACATACAGATGGGCAACACACACATGAAAAGAAGCTCAACATCACTAACCATCAGGGAATGCAAACCAACAGCACAATATCACCTCATACCTGTTAGAATGGCTAAGATCAAGCAGACAAGAAACTACAAGTGTTGGCAAGGATGTGGAGGAAAAGGAACCTTAGTGTACTTACTGTTGGTAGGAAAGTAAACTAATAATAACCACTGTGGGAAACAGTACGGAGGTTTCTCAAAAAGTTAAAAATAGAAATATCATATGATTCAATAATTCCACTATTGCTATTTAGCCAAGGAAAGCACTAACTTAAAAAGATATATACACACCTGGGGTGCCTGAGTGGCTCAGTTGGTTAAGCATCTTACCCTTGATTTCAGCTCAGATCTTGATCTCAGGGTCAGGAGTTCAAGCCCCAAGGTGGGCTCCACACTGGGTATGGAGCCTACTTCAAAAAACAAAACAAAACTATGTTTACTGCAGCATCATTTACAGTAGCCAAGACATGGAAGAAACTCAAGTGTCCAAAGTAGAAGAATGGATAAGTAAAATGTGGTACAACTATTAAAAAAAAAAGAAAGATGAGATTGTGCCATTTAAGACAACATGGATGGACCTAGAAGGTATTATATTAAGTGAATTGTAAGACTGAGAAAGACAAATACCCTAAGATGCCACTAATCTAAATCTAAATAAATAAATAAACAAACAAACAGAAAGCAGGATCAGAACTATAACTAGAGAGAACATTACTTTCACAAAGGAAACAGCAGGGAAAAGATACCAACACCTCAAAACTAAACAGTTACAGTTAACTTTCTTAGCTATACCTCCTAATACTTACCCCTATGCTGTTGCCAACGTAGTACTTTACAGTCCTAATTTTATTTCGCCTTTAAGTAGCACTTGACAAAGATCCATCTTTTTTATTTCTTGAAAAAGACTCCCAGCTCTAGCTTTCAGTGAAACTCCATTTTAGTTCTCCTCCCTCTAACATCTTGAAATTCTAATTTACCAGTCCTCCTTTCTCTTGTTGACCAATAAATGTTGAAATACCTCAAAGTTTCTTTCTAGGATCTCTACATTGTTAATTATCCACTCACTCCCACCATGATCTCATTCATATCCTAGACTTAACAAGAAGTCAGTCCACATAAAAGTACTCAAAAATTCTCAACCAATACACGGAACTGTGCTATTTCCCTACTAACATGTTACCTCCAGGCTACCATCGTCTTTCACCTAGACTTTTTGTTATATTGGTTACTCTGAATTGCCACTGGCTTCCTCTACAATGTATTTTCTACAAAGCTTCTAAAGGGCCAATTCAATCCAAATCTGTCCATGTCTTTCCTGTTCTTAAAAACCCGTGGCTTCTCTCTGTCTAAATTAAAGTCCAAAATCCCAAAACGGTTTATAAAGTCGTCCACATCCAGCTTCTGATGTTATGTCCAGTCTTGTGCTTTGCCACCATTCTTTGGGCTCTCTGCCAGTCATCTTAGATTTCTTTCAGTTTATCAAACTAACTCCCAATCTTTCAAACATCATGTGGTAGATGCTATGAGTTATTGCCCAGATCCCATTCCAGAAATAAAGGTTTTATTAATTCAGTTTCTGGAATGGCCACCAGCAGATGTATCTCAACTGCCAGTCCTCTTTGACTGCATCAAATGAAAAGAACTGCCTCACCCAAAGCCATCCTCCTTCTGAGGCAGGGTAGGGAGAGAAGCCTATATCCAATATCTCATTTACAAGGAGGTATAGAATTTTATTTTTCAGGCCCAACTCAGACAACTCTGGAGAATCTTTATACTTCAGAGCCCCCAGTAGGATTGAACAAGGCTTTGTTGAGACTGCATCATAGCTTGACTTCTCCTTCTGCTCATTCCAGTTTTTGTCTCTTCCCTTTCAGCAGGTGTTAATGCCAAGAGCACCTCCTAATAACCTGCTACAAGCAGAATCCATTTCTCAGGTATGAAACCTGTGATATATGGTGTCACCCCTATTGAGAACATCATATTTTACTTTATTTTCCTCAATGACTTCTCACTGTGTCACTTTTCCAGGGAGGCATTCCCTGAGTCATAGGATAGGGATAAAATTACCTTACGTTGTGACTTCCTACCACTGTTCTCCACTCATAAAAGCCACCATATATTGAATTATTTTAATTCCGCTTTCTCAACTGGCTTTAACCTCCAGCTCACTCCACCTACCATACTGGACTTCCCCCATTTTATTTTGTAGTTCATGCTGCCACCTGCTTTTGGTCCTTTCCTGTAACAATTCTTCCCACTTCATGCCAGTTAGGTAACCTTCACTCAGTCTTCATGTCTTTGCTTAAAAAGTGTCATCATGCCAGAGCTTCCTCTATTCCAATTATAAACATTCACTTATTCCTAAATATTAAGGACGTGCTTTTATTCTCTATGTATCTAAGAATGCAGAAACTATATATGCTCTTCCTCCCACTCTATGCTGAAGTCTTAATATAGTGTTTTACATCTGAAGATGCTAACCAACTGACTGACTGGAGTTTCTTCCATGCCATCTGCATATATATTGCTTTACTGTGGAATACACACTTCTCAGAGTAAGTGATCTTTTTCAGAATCCTCTCCCTCCCTCCTTCCAAACCATTTATACTCAGGGATATAAAATTCCTAAACTGATAAAAAAATGTATGTGAAGGAGAGATGAAGTTTGAGGACAGAGGAAACTGCTTACTGACACTTCTCAGAGAGTTCACCTGTCCAGAGCTCTCATTTAATTGACACAAGGAGTTGCTGGGAATGGCCAGCAATTCCTGTACGGAAGGATGAAAAGTTACTCCAGACTTTGCTGTGGAAGAGAGGAGAATGTAAGGGGGTCAAAGCTCAGAGAGGAAGACCCTTTTTCTTCTTTGCTCCCACTTTCATTGGTCCTTCAGGATAATCACAAATCTTTATCACTGTTTCTCAAGCACCTCATGTGTGACAATGGGTCTTATTGAAACTGGGAAGATCTGTTTAGTGGAAAGATACTACATGCTAATTTGTGTGTTCTACGCATTCTGCTAAACATAGCCTAAGGGACAATGCATAAATCTCTTAGATCACAGGGCAGCTGTTAGGGCTAAGAAAGCTTAGGGAAGGCAACTCCCGTGGCATTCCAAGGGCAAAGTGGTCATGCAGGCCTCAGCATTCCAAAGACCCACGCCCTCTTCGAAACCTTCCCTCCCCCCCAGTGGCCTCTGTGTTACATTTTAGCAAGCCAGGTATTATGGCTGAGTTCATGCTCTACATTAACTCCAATAGGGTGTGAGCCTCTCATTATGGAGAGATAATAGGGATGGAACAGAAGCACTTCCTGCCATTTTTCAAGTAATCACTACCTTATATTGTAAAGCCAACTGTATCACAGTTATTTCTTACCTTAGTTGGACTTAGCTGGATGAAAATAAATGTCACATTTCTAATTTATTATACTTGATATTAGTATAATGCTTCATTTACTAGTGTGTGGAGTTTGAAAGCTCATCAATTAGTGAGAAACTAAGAGAGGTCCAAACTTCCTACAATTCCCAGAATCTGGTAGTATAATTTGGGATTTTACAACTAGTATAGTAACTTCTATTTGTTTACATTAAATATATCTTCCTTTGAAAAATACTTTTAGTTCTGTTTTTCAACCACATTTAATCACATTTTTTTTTTTTTTTTTGCAGTTGTCAAAGGTTTATTTATTTAAAGCAGAAATTTGGTACTAAGGCTTAAGTCAGTATATGCTGGGTCATTTGTCGAAGGTGGGTGGTTCCCTAAGACTTTTGTGAATTTCTATGAAGGTCAAGGAAGATGGCAATAATTATTCTTTGAATTTACTTACTGTGACTTGACTGAAAGATAATTATACGATTCTGCTCCATTAATGTCAGGTTTAGCCATGTGGCCTACCATGGCCAGTGAAATGTTAGGGAAACTTTGAAGTTTCAACTAGGGAGTTGTGCTTCAAGCCTGGATTTTAGATTTAAGGGTCATTTATATTCATATTTGTATATATAAATATATAGAAAAAGAACATGTGTATATTTACATATGTACAATCTATACATATATATTATATATGCACAGACACATGCATAGACATGCTCACTTTCAAATGTCATGGAACAAAATGTACTAGAACAAAAACAACATAAGTAGATAGAGCCTGTTACTCTTTGTAAGTGTCTCACTCCTTTTTGTCGGATTCCCAAAGCTTGTGATCTTTTTTTTTTTTAAAGATTTTATTTATTTGGGGGGAGGGGCATATGATCTTTTTTTTTTTTATTTCATTTCTTTTCAGCGTAACAGAATCCATAGTTTTACACCACACCCAGTGCTCCATGCAATGCGTGCCCTCCCGAATACCCATCACCTGGCTCCCCCAACCTCCCACCCCCTGCCCCATCAAAACCCTCAGGTTGTTTTTCAGAGTCCATAGTCTCTCATGGTTCATCTCCCCCCCAATTTCCCTCAACTCCCTTCTCCACTCCATTTCCACATGTCCTCCGTGTTATTTGTTATGCTCCGCAAATAAGTGAAACCAGATGATAATTGACTCTCTCTGCTTGACTTATTTCACACAGCATAATCTTCTTTTTAAGTACAGAACTATTCCATTCACAGATTTAGACAAGATCTGCACTGGACAGGTTTTATAGAATAGAGCTGGACCATCCTACATGGGACACAGTGTTCTGGGTGACATCTTTCTCAGTTAAGCTATTCAACTATAGCAACAATGATATTCAGTGAAGAGCATTCTATAGTCCTTATGCCAGTCCCTTGCCAATCACCTGGTTGGCTACTATTGTCTTTTTCCAGATTATGTTTTAGAAAATCCAAGGGGAGAGACTGCAATCTTTGGATTGGAATGACTACTCCTAGGATCATTCTTTCAGTTTTCCCAGAATATTCAAAGTGCATCAAAATATCATTGGCAGGGTCATTTTTATTTTTGATAACTCTGTGCACCTGAAGTTTCTTTCTTTTTTTTTTATTTCTTTTCAGTGTAACAGAATTCATAAATATTGCACCACACTCAGTGCTCCATGCAATGCGTGCCCTCCATAACACCTACCACCTGGCTCCCCCAACCTCACACCCCCGGCCCCTTCAAAACCCTCAGGTTGTTTTTCAGAGTCCATAGTCTCTCATGGTTCATCTCCCCCTCCAATTTCCCTCCACTCCCTTCTCCTCTCCATCTCCCCATGTCCTCCATGATATTTGTTATGCTCCGCAAATAAGTGAAACCATATGATAATTGACTCTCTTTGCCTGACTTATTTCACTCAGCATAATCTCTTCCAGTCCCATCCATGTTGCTACAAAAGTTGGGTATTCAACCTTTCTGATGGAGGCATAATACTCCATAGTGTATATGGACCACATCTTCCTTATCCATTCATCCGTTGAAGGGCATCTTGGTTCTTTCCACAGTTTGGCGACCAAGGCCATTGCTGCTATAAACATTGGGGTACAGATGGCCCTTCTTTTCACTACATCTGTATCTTTGGGGTAAATACCCAGTAGTGCAATTGCAGGGTCATAGGGAAGCTCTATTTTTAATTTCTTAAGGACTCTCCACACTGTTCTCCAGAGTGGCTGCACCAACTTGCATTCCCACCAACAGTGTAAGAGGGTTCCCCTTTCTCCACACCCTCTCCAACACACGTTGTTTCCTGTCTTGTTAATTTTGGCCATTCTAACTGGTGTGAGGTGGTATCTCAATGTGGTTTTAATTTGAATCTCCCTGATGGCTAGTGATGATGAACATTTTTTCATGTGTCTGATAGCCATTTGTATATCTTCATTAGAGAAGTGTTTGTTCATATCTTCTGCCCATTTTTTGATATGATTATCTGTTTTGCGTGTGTTGAGTATGAGAAGTTCTTTTTTTTTTTTATTTCTTTTCAGCGTAACAGAGTTCATAGTTTTACACCACACCCAGTGCTCCATGCAATGCGTGCCCTCCACAATACCCACCACCAGGCTCCCCCAACCTCCCACCCCCGGCCCCTTCAAAACCCTCAGGTTGTTTTTCAGAGTCCATAGTCTCTCATGGTTCATCTCCCCCCCAATTTCCCTCAACTCCCTTCTCCTCTC
>PISX010019122.1:0-38912 GCA_004024625.1 Mellivora capensis
AGTGGGAGGTCCAGAAAGGTCTTTGGGCCCTTCAGAGAGGGGGGACTGAAGAGGAGGGTCTGCTTCCGCAGGTGCAGTAGGGGGTATGCACTGAGTGGGGGGAGGGGCACGAGCAAGAAGGACCTGAGAGGTCAAACAGTGGGAGCACAGAAGGACCTGAGAGGTCAAACAGTGGGAGCACAGAGACGGCGGAGACTGTAAGGTCCAGAAAGCTTGGACATAGGGAATTTCGGACCATTTGCCCTGATGCCTGCATAGGTTGTCGAGATATGTGAGCACCTGAGAGTCAAATGTGCCCTCAGGAGGCCATTGTGATTGGTTGTCTAATTTGTATTGAGGCCAGGCAATGGTACAGTAATGTATAAGGCATCGCTTGCGTAAGTCCTGGTCTAACTCCAATGTACGAGTTTGGCCAGAAGGCAGCCCAGGGGCGTTTTGGGGTCAAATTTGGATTGGGAGGCTCCTATGGTCCCCTTCACTGACAGACCCAGATTACAGAGGAAAGCGTCCCCTCGTCCATGCACTGGGTCACCGGAGGGACAGCAGTTCCCGTGGAATGAGGACGTCTCCCGATTCCTTGGGACTGGCGGGGCCACCAGGTGGCCAGAGGTCTGCCCAGGCGCAGCTGCAGCTAGGACAGGGCGACCTGGAAGTGGATCAGTGGCCAGGGAACACTCACCACAACAGGTTCTGAAGTAAGCCTCCTCGAGGTGGGCAGTGGGAGGTTGTGGTCCGCAGGTGAGGAGGAGGGAGCCTCTGTGCTGGGCAAGGGCTCAACCTCCTCCCGGGTTTCGGCACCAAATGTTAAGTTGCTCCCTCCAGCGATAGTAAGAAAGGCTATGAGGCAAATGGATCGGAGAGATGAACTTTATTGCAAGCACCCTCGGGCGAGTTTCCGCGACTCACAGAAAGAGAAAGAGAGAGAGAGAGAGAGTCGGGGAAGTCGCACTGGGAGGGAGTTGGTGAGGTCCTTTTATCGGGTTGAGGTACGGCATAGCCTTGGGCCCATTATAAGGTATGTGGTGATCGGAGGGTATGGGGCAGGGAAAGTGTATCGGATCAGAATGAGGCATGGGCTTGAGTCCAATGGCAAGGTATGTGGTGATCGGAAGCATGGGGTGGGGGAAGTCCGTGATGGGCAGTCCCAATTAGGAAGTTCCTGGGTGGAGAGCTTCAGTTTCCTGGCAGTGACTTGGAGGCCGCAGTAAGGATGGCGGGAAAGTCCACCATCTTGGAGAGGGTTGGCAGGAAGATCCACCATTTTGGAGCCCCAGTTTATATATAATATATCATAGAATATAATTCAGTCATAAAAAAATAAAATCTTGCCACTTACAACAATGTGGATAGAGTTTGTGACTATTATGTGAAGCAAATAAGTCAGTCAGAAAAAGACAAATACCATACCATTTCACTCATGTGTGGCATTTAAAAAACAAAGGAGCAATAGGAGAAAAAAAGAGAGGCAAACCAAGAAACAGACTTTTTTATTACTATGTTCAGTTAGGCAGCATATAGTACTTTCATGCAGTGTTCAAAACCACAAAAGAACACACTTTTTTTTAAAGAACATACTCTTAACTATATAGAATAAACTGATGGTTATCAGAGGGGAAGTGGCTGAGATTTGAGCTAAATTTGTGATGGGTATTAAGGAATGCACCTGTTGTGATGAGTACGGTGTGATGTATGGAAGTGCTAAATTACTATTATCATATACCTGAAACTAATAGAACACTATGTTAACTAATTGGATTTAAAATAAAAATAAAAAAAAACAACAACAACATGAAAGACCAGAAAAAAAAAATGACAGAAGTGGGAACAAAGAACAAAGGAAGAAAGAGGAAAAGTAACAATTATAGTAGATATAAATTCAAACTTTTCAACAATCACTTTGAATATCAAATAGTCTAAACATCAACTCAAGTCAGATTTTCACAGGATCAAAAACAGAACCCAACTATATGTTGTTTACTAGAAGCCCACTTTAAATATCATGCTGTATATAGAAAAAATGCAAATGGATGGAGAAAAATAACCATGTTAAAATTAATGACAAGAAAGCAGGATTAGCTTTATTAATTTCAGACAGAACAGATTTCAAAACAAGGGAAATGATCATGAATAAATTAGGTCAGTACAAAATGATAAGAAGACATAACAAATTTTAATATGTATGTGCCTAACAATAGAGTGTCAAGATATTGAGGCAAATATAATATAAACTAATGCAACTGAAAAGGGAAACAGATGACTCTACTGTCATAGTTAGAGAATTGAGACCCCACTATCAAAAAATAACAGGTTCAGCAGGAAGAAAATTAGTAAGGACATAGTTGATGTCAACCACATCATCAATCATCCAGATATAATTGTCTTCTGACTATTTCATCCAATACCTGAAGAATATACAACCTTCTTAGACACATATGTCACATTCACTAAGATAAACCACATCTGGATCATAAAACTCTCTTTAAGAAATTTAAAGACTTAAAAAATTATACAGTGGTGCTCTCAGGCAATAGTACAATTAATCTACATAAAAATAACAAAGATAACTGAAATATGCTGAAATGTACACTTGTAAATAATACCTACGGCAAAGAAAATCTGAAGAGAAATTTTAAAATACTTTGAACTAAGTAAAAATGAAAACACGATTTACCAAAGTTTGTGGGATGTTGTGAAAACAATGTTTAGAGAGAAATTTATACTATTGATACATATATTAGAAAAGAAGAAAGATTGAAAATAACAATCCAGGTCTTCACCTAAGGAAACTATAGAAAGAACAAATTATATCTACACTAAGAAGAACAAAAGAGATAAAACAAATTAGAGAAGAGTATAATAAAATTAAAAATAAGTAATCAATAAAGAAAATCAGTGAAACCAAAAGCTAGTTCTTAAAAAAGATTAATACAATAAATAAGCCAGTAGCCAGGTTAACTAAGAAGAAAAGAGAGCAGACACAAAATGAAAGAAGAGGCATCACTAAAGATTTTGTGGACACTGAAAGAATATAAAAGAATACTCAGAACAACTCTGTACTCACAAATTTGATGACTTATATAACATGGACCAATTTCTTGACAGGTACAAAGTCACACAAGAAGAAATAGACCACCAGAAAGGATGAATACCTATCATTTACGTCAATGTGGATGGAACTGGAGGGTACTATGCTAAGTGAAATGAGTCAGTTAGCGGAAGACAATTATCATGCGGTTTTACTCTTGTGGAATATAAGAAATGGCACAGAGGATCATAGAGGGATGGAGGGAAAACTGAATGGGAAGAAAGCAGACAGGAAGACAAATCATGAGAGACTCTGGGAAACAAACTAAGGATTGTGAAAAGGGAGGTGAGTTGGGGGATGGGGTAACTGGATGATGGGCACTAAGGAGGGCATGTGAATAGATGAACACTGGAGCTATATGGAACTGATGAATCATTGGACACTATATCAAAAACTAATGATGTACCATATGTTGGATATTGAATTTAAATAAAAAAAGAAGAAACAGACCACCTGAATAGGATTATATCTGTTGAAAGATTGATTGAATCATGACTAATATCTTTCTAAAACAAAAAACACCAGGGCCAAATGGGTTCATTGGTGAATTATACCAAATTTTACCATTTAATAAAGAAATTATATGAATTTTCCACAATCTCTTCCAGAAGGTAGAAGCAGTGGGAATACTCCTTAACTCATTCTATAAGGCCAGCATTACCATAATAGAAAAACCTGGCAAAGAAATAACAAGAAAACTACACCAATATTGCTAATGAATGTAGATGCAGATATTCTCAACAAAATATTAGCAACTCGAATGCAATAATATATAAAAAGAACTATATCTTACAACTAAGTGGGGTTATCTCAGGTATCAAAAACTGTTTGAACATTCAAAATTCAATTGATGTATTCACTTTATCATTAGGCAAAAATAAAAACAAGCCCAATGCTAATATTGATAGATGCAAAAAAAGCAACTGATGATATCCAACACCTATTCTTAGTAAAAACTGTTTGGAAACTAGGAATAGAGGGGAACTTCTTTAAATGGATAAAAAACATGAACAAAAAAACCTACAGCTAATATCAAACTTAATGATGAAAACATGGCATCTTTCTGCTTAGAGGAGCAAGCGACAAGGACATCTGTCTCACCACTCTAATTGAACATCATACTATAAGATGTAGCTAATTCAGTAAGACAAGCAGAGGAAATAAAAAGTACATGGATTAGTAAGAAAAAATAAACTCTTTGTTCACAGACGATATGATCATCTATATAGAAAATCCAAGAGTTCATAAGAAAATCTTCATAAAGGGCACCTGGATGGCTCAGTCAATTAAATGGCTGGTTTCCACTCAGGTCATGATCCTCGGGTCCTGGAATCAAGGCTAGCATTGGGTTCCCTGCTTGGCCGGGAGCCTGCTTCCTCTTCCTTTGCCTCTCCCCCTCTTGTGCTCTCTCTCTCTCAAATAAATAAAAATATTTTAAAAAAATGAAAGAAAATAAAATCTTCATAGAATTAATAAGCAATTACAACAAGATTGCAAGATAAAGATTGATATATAGGAGTTTATTTCTTTCTCATATACTGGGAGCCAAGAGATGGAATTTAAAATTAATTTATATTAACACCCCCAAATTGAAAGAGCTATAAATCTAATAAAACAGGTACAAGATTTGTGTGAGGAAAACTACAAAATTCTGATGAACAAAGTCAGAGAGCTAAATAATGGAGAAATATTCCAGGTTCATGGATAGGAAGACTCACTGTTGTCACAACATCTCAAATTGATCTACAGAGTCAATGCAATCCCAGTCAAAATCACAGCAAGCTATTCTGTGGTTATCACAACTGATTCTAGAATTTATATGAAAACACAAAAGACCTAGAATAGCCAACACAGAATTGAAAGAGAACAAAGTTTGAAGACTGATATTATCTGACTTCAAGACTTACTATAAAACCACAAAAGAGTAATCAAAAGAGTGAGGCATTAGTGAAAGAATAAGTAAACCAAAAAATGGAACAGATTAGAAAGCCCAGAAGTAGAAATATAGCTTTTGTAAGAAAGTAGCAAAGGTAATACAATGGAGCCAAGATAGTCTTTTCAGAAAATGATGCCAAGAATAACTAGACATATAAATGCAAAAATAAATAAATGTAGACACAAACCTTACAGACAACACAAAAATTAACTCAAATAGATAAATTTAAGACACAAAAATGTCCAAAGAATAAGAAAACAAGTCACAGATATTTGCAAAATATTTGCAGAAGAAATATTTTTTCCTTTCTGATCAAAGATTATTACTAAATATTTACAAAGAACACTTAAAATTCAACAATAAGAAAACAAACAGCTCAGTGAAAAATTGGCCAAAGACCTTAAAAAAATCATCTTCACAAAGAAGAGATACAGATGGCAAAAAAGCATGTGAAGAGATGCTCCATGTCATGAGTCATCAGGTACTGCAAACTAAAACAACAAGATACCCACTACACACCTATTAGGATGATCAAAATCTCAAACACTAAAAACACCAAATGCTGGTGAGCATGTGGAGCAACAGTACTCTCAGTCATGGCTGTTAAGAATGAAAAATGGCACACCCACTTTGGAAGACAGTTTGTCAGTTTCTTGAAAAACTGAACATACTCTGACCATATGATCCTACCATTCCACTTTCTGCTGTTTACTCAAAGGGGTTGAAAACTTATGTCCAATCAGAAACCTGCATATGGATGTTTACAGCAGTTTTATTCATAATTGTCACACTTGGAAGCACCCAAGATGTCCTTCAGTGGTTAAATGGATAGATAACTGTGGTACATCCAGACATTGGAATACTATTTAGAGCTAAAAAGAAATGAGCTATCAAGCCATGAAAAGACATGGAAGAAACTTAGTGCATATTACTAAATGAAAGAAGCCAATATGAAAAGGCTATATATGGTATAATTCCAATTACATGACTTTCTTGAAAAGCTAGAACTGTGGAGACAGCAAAAAGATCGCTGGTTGACAGGGTAGAGGGAGTGGGTGGGATGAGTAGGTAGAGCAAAGGATTTTCAGGACAGTGAAAATACCATATTTGGTACTATAATGATGAATATATTTGTCCAAACTCATAAAATGTACACCAACATAACTTACAGACATTATACACTTATAATGTATCAGTGTGTGTCCCTTGGTTGTAACAAATGCAAATGTTCTTCTCTGGTAGAAGATGTTGATGGTAAAGGAGGCTCTTGTGCATGTATGAGCAGGAGGTTTATGTGGGAAATCTCTGTACCTTCTTCTTAATTTTGCTGTGAACCCAAAACTGCTCTAAAAAATTAAATGTTTAAGAAAAAAAATGAGCAACAGATTCAATAGGTGATAAGTTTCTAGCTTAAGTGTGTGCACTGATATGTACTCAATAACTGAAATAATAGAATGTGATGAAGGTAACAACAGAAAGGCCAGAGGGAATCTAGGAATGCAAGTCTAGAGCCAGGACTATGATTAGGTAATATGGATTTTGAGTCAAAGTTTCAACATGAAGACTATCAAAGTGAATGACCAAGATATTCTAGGGAAAAATTATAATCTTATTTAAAAAGTGGGTTTAAGAACATCACATATGATCAAGTGTGCAGAATGGAATGGAAAGAAAGAAGAGCTGGTGAGAGAAATTAAAAATATAGTAACAAAAGTAAGAGAACTAGAAGAAATCTAGCAGTATCATGGAGAAAGATAACATGGTAGACATCTGTTTTTGTCAGCAACCTCTAGTAACATCATATGAATTTCTTTAAGACAACCCTTATCTATACATGATCACATGACCCCAACTTGACCAACTTGGTTAAGAGTGACTGGTAAAAAGAGGCCCTAGACTTTGTCCGTCTTGTAAAAGAAGAACACTTTTTCTGTCCCACTGGTAACATTTTACCTGGCAGTTTCAGGAGCCAACCTTTCATTGCTGGGGATATCCTGGTTAAGAATAAGCCATATCAAAAATATGATAACTGGGGGCGCCTGGGTGGCCCCGCTGCCTTCGGCTCAGGTCATGATCTCGGGGTCCTGGGATTGAGCCCTGCATCGGGCTCTCTGCTCAGCAGGGAGCCTGCTTCCTCCTCTCTCTCTCTGCCTGCCTCTCTGCCTACTTGTGATCTCTCTCTGTCAAATAAGTAAATAAAAATCTTAAAAAAATATATGATAACTGAGTTTGTAAGACACTGATTCCTGAGGTCATTGTTTGAAAAAGTAACTGAAGGTTGATTAAACCCACATTTTCAATTTTTTTTTTCCTTTTGCTAATTTGAGTTGGTTTCTTATACTTTTACAAAGGAAAGTTGTCTCATGAGCTCAGTGAGATGTGAATGGGATAAAGAAAGGTTTGATTATTGTTTTGTTTTGTTTTTCCTTTTTTTCTCTACTGGTATCTGGCTATAGGAATGGTGTATATTTTTCATGACCTTGTGGGGGTTGAAGGAAATATTATTTTTGATGCCCTCTTGTATCTTTTGGGTCATCACATTTTTCATGTAGAATAATTGCTCAGGGTTTCTCTTAAGACTGGTAGGAACTGAGATCTAAATATACCCCTGATTAGGGATGCCTGGGTGGCTCAGATAGTTAAGCTACTGCCTTTGGCTCAAGTCATTATCTCCAGGTCCTGGGATTGAAAACCACATCAGGCTCCCAGCTCACTGGGGAGTCTGCTTCTCCCTCTCCCTCTGCCTCTCCCCCTGCTTGTGCTCCCTCTCAAGTGAATAAACAAATTTTTAAAAAAATAAATTTATGGGGTTATCAATAGATACCTCTGGTATCTGATGCTAATGTGATTGTGCTCCTAGCCTAACCTTATCTGCTGTTTATTAGTTTGGCTAGAACACTATTGTGCTGCGGGCTGACTCATTTCAGTTAGAATCTCACTGGATATGATATTTCTTTGAACATTTGCCATGTTCCTTCATCTAGCTCCTGGCTTACCCAGTCCATACCATAGCTTCTGCTATAGTCTAACCTCAGTGATTTGCTATGGTAGCCCTCAAGGCATGCTTCCTGGTTCTCAGCTCAGTTCGTTTATACAGTCCTACTTTGTGATACACAGAAATATTTGGTCTCATGCATACCATGCAGGGCTTAAGAGATGCTATAAAGGAAAAACTCTCTTCTGTACACCTTCTCTACTCTCAGTATTCCAATTCTGATCACCAAATATCACTACTTTCAGGATATTACCTGTGCTTCTGACTAACTAGCAACTAATTGGAGGTTCCCTTATCCCCAAACGTAGGTTTCATTAACTTACTGCCACAGCTCACAAAACTCAAGAAAACATTTAATTTACTACATTGTTGCTTGATTACAAAGTATATAGCTCAAGAACAGCCAGATGGAAGAGATGTATAGGATAAGCTATAGGAGAAAGAAGCAAGAAGCTTTCATGTCCACTACAGGGTGTGCCACTCTTCCTTCATGTCCACTTGTTCACTAACTAAACTCTCTTAACCTTTGTCTTTTTGGGTCATTAAGGAGGCTTCATTATATAGGCATGGCTGATTAAATTATTGGCAGTTGGTGATTGAATCAACCTTCAGTTTCTCTTCTCTCCCTGGATGGGGGGGGGTTGTAGGAGCTGGAGCTGAAAGTTCCAACCCTCTAATCAAGTGTTTTGTTCCCCTGGCAACCAGCTCCCATTCTTAGATTTCTAAAAGTCACCTCATTAACATAAACTCTAGGGTGGTTGAAAGGGGATTCTTTAATAATAGACATCTTTATTGTTTTTATCACTTAGGAGGTTCCAAGAGTTTTAGGAGATTTGTGCAAGACACAGGGACAAGGACCAAAACCATTTTTTTTTTTATTATAAGTCACAAATCACATGTGCTCAGGAAAGAAACACTCCTGACTTCCTTCTCCTTTATTTAGCTTTTCATTGAGAATCCCTTTGATATGGCCACTTTCAACATTCTATTTTGGGGGCACCCATCAAGGAATCTCCCTTGGGTAGTGAGACAAAGCTTCTCCTTTACATCTCATGATCTTACCTGCCTCTCCACCCTGGGACCAAATGTGGACACAGGAGATCAAAACACACACTACAGCCTTTGTTTCTCATTTGAGACTTTTTTCTTGTTCCATCAATCATAGTGATGTTGTGGACACTAGATTTTTCCTTTCTTCAGTACTTTTTCTCTCAAGAAATGATCTAATTTACTTCTTGTTCATATAAGGGAGGAAAACATTTTTCCTTGACTTTCTGGGGATTCCTGTCTGGGTCTGAAAATTAAGCTGAGAAAAACATTAACAGGAGAAAAGCATACAAGTTTTATTGAATTTTTACATCTACATGGAAGCCTTCACAAGAGAATAAAGAACCAAAATAGTCATTGGAGCAAGAAGCTTTTAAACCTTGTAGATGAGGAAACAAGAATAAATTAGTGAAAAATTGAGAAAATAAAGGATATTCAGTTAGTGGTAGTAAATGGTGAAGAAGAAAAGGGTTAATTTAACAAGATTTGTCTGCACAGATTTTTTGGCCCCCCCAAATCCCTGTCTTCAGTCATAAGAATGTTTTCTTTCCTCCTAGTACAGGGAGTGTTCCTTTCATGGGGGAGATTCATCTCTTGCTTTCAGGGAAGAAGGGTGAATTGGGAGGTCAGAGGTCAGAAAATGGTTCTGCCATTTTCTCAGACTCCTTCAGTTTAAGATTTTCAACATATCAAGGTGCCCTATTTATGAATAGTATGTTTTAAACCCCATCTTACATTGGAGAGCTGAAGAAATTTGAATAGTAGTATTTTTTTTTTTTTTCTTTTCAGAAAGCCTAGCTGTCAAGCCTACTATTTTGATTGGAACTTGAAAATCCTGCTTTGATTGTCAGAGAATATGTCTTAACTCTTGTCTTCTCAATATGATGTATTTGGATAGGGGTTAGTTGCAGACAACACAAACAACTTTCCCAAACTTCAAAAGAAAATGACTTGTTGCTAGATATTTAATGGCTAAAAATATCTTTGGGCATCTGGCCAATGTTCAGAACAACTCTTAATTTTTAGAATCACACTGCAGAATTCAGCTCCAGAGCTCAAATCTGGGCATTGGTAACCCCAAATCAATTCTCCAATGCCAGAGCAGAAAACTGCTACTATTACTAAGGGTGTCTCCAAATCAAATGGTCATTAAACATAGGGCCATATTGCTGTTGACATCAACAAAATGGAGCCTCATACTCTGCATCTCTTCCCACTTTGCACAGTTCCAAATTCAAATCATGTATGACAACATATGATGGATGGATGCTAAATCAAATCTGGAATCCTGAGTACAAGAGAAACTGAAAATTTAATTTTTAAGTTCTCAGCATACAGGAAAGCACACAAGAGGAAAGTGAAATGGATATTGAATGTTCCCATTTATAGTATCTATTACACATGCAAAGCATTAAAGGCAGTTCCTGGCATAGAATAATTCCAAAAAATATTTAAATTTTTTATTTTAGATTTGCTATTATTGTTATTATTTACATTAAAGTCCTAAAAAAATGTATCCTCCTAACACTCAGGTGATTTTAGATAACAAAGTGCATATGAAAAAACATTAGTATACATCTAAGTTACCCTTCTTTGTATGTTAATA
This sequence comes from Mellivora capensis, assembly GCA_004024625.1. Taxonomy (NCBI): domain Eukaryota; kingdom Metazoa; phylum Chordata; class Mammalia; order Carnivora; family Mustelidae; genus Mellivora; species Mellivora capensis. The sequence continues at coordinate 10,670 of PISX010019122.1, forward strand.
CAAATTTTTAAAACAAACAAAAATTAAGATAAGTTTACTATTCCCTGACCTTATTAGATCTAAAATATTAAATATTCAAAGCTCTATAATGGACATTTGCCATTTGTTTAAACCCACCCAAAATGGAATTGTAAATAGTCAAAATGAATATCTTGGAATTTACCTTTTCTAAAGCTAATATCTCCTCTCTACTCTGATTTTCTTTGATTCATTCTATTCTCCTTCTCCTTTCTCAGATTTTCCACTCAATTTCTAAGCTGATCTTCTTTCCTCTTTGTCTTGTCTTTTATCATCCCCCTGCCTTTGTATTTCTTGCACATTTGGGAAGCATCTCTGTACTTTTATAGCAGTTCCACATTAACAATTAAATTGACTGAAATATTTATTTATGTGTCTATATTTTAATAACATGCTACAAATTAACTAAATGTCTATTTCCAAAGATTGAACGATAACTTTGTCATAGTTAATAAGAGAATCAGATTTTTATCCAATAGAAATTATTCAGTTGTAGAGGAAAATGATGTCACAGTGGGTTGCTTGTGCCACTTTCATGTAATTCTAATACCTAAGGTGTTATTACAATATGTGATATGTCACAAATTGTCACAATATGTCACAGTATGTGATCATGCCTAGGAAAGTTTTATCAGAGTAGACACTTAATTTCTTTTAATTTAAGTAGATACTTAATTCCTGTCCATTAGAATTTGTCTCCTCCTTTTACATCTAGTATTTATGACAACATTCCTGAAGACATCAGTAAAGTAACCAAAACCAGTCAGGGTAATGAAGGAAAAAGAGTGTAGTATTTAAGAACTTATCAAAAAAGTGTTCCAAATAAATGACTTACAAGTCAGATCAATTTGGCTTCAGGTGATAGAATAGATGAAAGTCATGGTAATAGGTGAGAAGGCCAAAAAAGTTGTGTTATCTGTGCTTATATACAGCAAATTATTCTACAGTCTATGAAGGAAATAAAAATAATTAAAAGGCAGAGTGCTGTCTTTATAAAATTTGTTTATAATCCTTAGTTGTACTATTTACTCAAAGAATACAGAAACACTAATTCAAAGGGATATATACACCCATATGTATTGCAGCACTGTTTACAATAGCCAGGATATGGAAGCAGCCCAAGTGTCCATTAATTGATGAATGGATAAAGAAGATGTGGTATGTAAATACTATGGAATATTAGTCAGCCATAATAAAGAATGAAATCTTGTCATTTGCAAGGACACAGACAGAGCTGGAGAGTATAATGCTAAGCAAAATAAGCCAGTCAGAGAAAGACAAATACCATGTGATTTCAATCATTCATGGAATTAAAGAAATAAAACAAACAAGCAAATGAAAAAAAAAAAAAGAAAAAAAGAAGAGTGAGAAGGAGAGAGAGAGAGGGACAAACCAAGAAACAAGAGTCTCAACTATAAAGAACAAACTGATGGTTACCAATCAGGAGAGGTCTGGGAGATGGGTGAAATAGGTGATGGGGATTAAGGAGGGCACTTGTCATGATGAGCAGTGGGTGATGTATGGAATTGTTGAATCACTATGTTGTATACCAGAAACGAATACAACACTGTATATTAACTAACTGGAATTAAAATAAATAAATAGAAATAAATAAATAAATAAATAAATAAATAAAATAAATCTTTAAAAAATCAGGCAAATAAATGAACCATAGAAGAGATCATCAGAGTAATTTTAGGAAGAAGTTTACCTTACTGTAGATGAGCATGTATTAATCAATAGATTACAGACTAGACAGTTTAGATGTGTTAGATAATATCCAATAGAAGTATATATTATATATTTTAACTTGTTTTTATATTCCTGAAATAAAATTCCTGAAAATAAAATTTTCCTGCTTACATATGCTCTGAACTTGTTTAAAAATCCATCTAAGGTATGTTTACATGTGAATGTTGGCACATTTTGGAACACAATTTATAGAGAAAGTCAGAGATTCACTATTTGTTTTATAGCTTTCCTAAAGGGGCAAAAGTTGGTAGTATCTTTTCCAAAGGGTGCTTTATTCACACTAACTAATTAAGTAAATGAGCTTTCTGGTTTTAATTAAGTGCAGTGTTTGTATATGTATATGCATGTTTGTATACTCAGAGGCAATAAGGATGAGATTTTAATATAGAAAGGAAGAAATAGCCACTAAGAAAGTTCAAGCCTGTTCAATTAAAAATCCTAACCTGATAGTTCTATGCAATGCAAAGTTAATGGGCTGGTTCAAATTCCATAAAGTGGTACTTTTTTTTTTATCATCTGAAATGGCTCATGGATCTCAAATGAACATGCCTAATATTTCTGGAGCATTACCTCTTCAGAGGTATAATCACACTGTGTATCAATAAAGATAAAATACATAGTAAGTGAAATTTTGCTTTCTGGCTGCTTTGGGATTATATGGTTAATGGCAGTGGGGCAGATACTCAGGCAATTAGAACAGAGAGATTCCTTCGCTCTGAGAGCATAGCCAAGATTCCAAAGTGTGCAAAATGCACAAACTGAAGAGTAGGGCAAAGGTGGTAGATTTACAGATGATTGTAGGTTTTGGTTTTCAGGAATTTAAGGAGCAAGCCTGTCCAGGATGTTATTTTGTGAAAGAGTAAAGAAAAATGATTAAGTACAATAACTGGGATATACATAGGCCAACAGCATTGCCTAATGGATAAATAGTTCTGTAGAAGATAATAAACTCACAAGAAGGGGAACTCCTACTTCTACCAACAAATCAGTTGAATGGCTTTGAAAAGCTATTTGATATCTCTCGGAGCCTCAGTTTTCCCATTTATAGCATAAAGTGATTCAGATACATTAGTTGAATATCTCCCAGGTGCCAGCTTGCGAGCTAGGTTTGGGATACTAAGAAAGACAGCCCTGTTCCTTTTCTGGATTGTGAGACTACCAATTAAAGAGGAAGAAGGCAAGTGCCCAGTAAGCAGTGTGAGGCACTGCTAGTGCTATGATTTTACTTCTAGTGATGGAAAAGGGGGAGACAAATACAAGTATCCATCTCATTTGCAGGTGGGGACAGAGAAGTAAAATAAGTAGGTACATGTGAGGAATATGCAGACAGCAGAAGATATTAGGCTGGGGGAGGATTGCAGGAATAGAAAGTACTTTGACGGAGTATGACAAAGGCAGGAAGATAAGCAATTGCAAAAAATTCAGTGATAAAATCTGAAATGTCAAGGTATTTGAGGGAAATCGATACTGTATTGAGATAGTCAGTAATCATGGCAGTCTTTGGAGTAGGAGGCGCACATTATGATTTCAGTGCAGACAATGGTTACAATTGTGATTCCATGCTACCTCCATTGATAGGAATCAGGTAATTGTCCTGAGCCATGTAGAGTTAGTTTTTGCTGTAACTTCCCATGTAATTTGACAGTTCAGAATCCTTGAGAAACTTCCTAAAGTAAATGCCCTTTCAATTATCTGAGGCTCTTAGTCTACATCAGGCTGAGTGGTATAGCATCCCCAAAGTACTTATGAACTTTGAAATTTCATGTTTAGACTTCATCTTCCAGTGGGTCATGGCTGGAAAGATTTTTCAACATAATGATGTTAAAAAAAATCAATAGGGATAGCAAACATGATAAGTGTCTCAATAATTGGAATATAATATTGCTTTCTGTTTAAAAGAGAGTATATTTACCCTTCAATTTAAACTTCAGTTTTATAATCTCTTTTAATGAGACAAGAGAAAGTAGCTTAGGTTTATCATGAAATCCTCAAAAAGCAAGCTGGAATATTGATCACAAAATTGCAGTCCAGGTAACATTGAGAGCCTTCATGTTACTGAAGCTCTCTGAATATCTAAACACTCAGAAAAACTCGAGAGTGTGCATATGACAGAGACTAGAAATGAATCCTACAAATAGCTTACATCACATCAAGAAAGAGCTAGATTACTTTGAGTAAACAATACCTTTATGCTGTAGGAACTGATTAGAAACTTTTTTTTTTTAAGATTTTATTTACTTATTTGACAGAGAGAGAAAGAGATCACAAGTAGGCAGAGAGGCTGGTGGGAGGTGGGGGGAAGCAGGCTCCCTGCCAAGCAGGGAGCCCCATGCGGGGCTCGATCCTAGGACCCTGAGATCGTGACCTGAGCTGAAGGCAGAGGCTTAACCCATTGAGCCACCCAGACGCCCCTGACTAGAAACTTCTAGCGGGAAGGAAGTAGCTGTGGCACCATGCCATATCATCAAAACTGGAAGGCACTTGAGCATGCTCCTGGTAAATTCCTTTGGACTGTGAATTATTCTGGGTTCTCAGAGAAATGGAGCCAACAGGATGTATAGGAATACGAGATATTATGGGCTCAGTTCCAGACCACTGCAATAAAGCAAATATCATAATAAAGCAAGTCACATAAATTTTTAAGTTTCCCAGTACATACTATATACTGTAGTGTCTTAAGTGTGCAATAGCATTATGTCTAAAAACAATATACATATCTTAATTAAAAAATACTGCCCCAAATGCTAAGCATTATCTGAGCATTCAGTGAGTCCTAATCACAATCTCAGGTCATAACAAATACAATAGTAGTAAAATAGTTTGAAATATTGTGAGAATTATCAAAATGTGACACAGAGACATGAAGTGAGCAAATGCTGTTAGAAAAATGGTGCCAATAGACTTGTTTGATGCAGGGCTGCCACACACCTTCAATTTGTTAAAAACGCAGTATCTGCAAAGTGCTGTAAAATGAAGCCCTATAAATTGAGGTATGCTGGTATATACCATGGTGAAAGAGAGAGATTTATCATATAATTGGTTTATGTGATTATGGAGACTGAGAAGTCCCACAATGTGCCCTTTCCAAGCTGGGAACTGGGAAGGCACGTGTTGTAATTCAGTCTGAGTTTGAAGGTCTGAGAACTAAGTGAGGTGGAGTTGCTGGTGTAAATTTAGTCTGAGTCCAAAGTCTTGAAAATCACTGATGTCCAAGGTCAGCAGAAGATGGATGTCCTAGTTCAAGCAGAGAGATGGTGAGAGAATTCACCATTCCTCTCCCTTTGTATTCTATTTGAGCCCTCAGGGAATTCAGTGATGCCCACAAATACTGAGGAGGGCTTTACTTTGCTTTACTTAGTTCTCTAATTCAAATGTTAATCTCTTCAGAAATTCCCTCACAGACACACCCAGAAATGATGTTTTACCAGCTATCTAGATGTCAATTAGCCTAGGCAAGTCGACACACAAAAATAGCCGTCACAGATAAGAATCAGAGACTTAAAAGACAGGTTCAAGTTCACACAAGCCTGAAGTCCTGATTATTGGTCTAATGCTCTTTCTTATGCACCCTGATGACTTGTTATGTAATATAAACAGTATATACAGAGTCAAAAGGTTTTGGGAAACTTGTGAGCATATATCATATTAAGCAAACCTAATATATGGAAGCCCATATTTATATACTTGATTCAATGTCAGTGGTTTTTATCTTTGCAGAAGGATTCACTGAAATCTTTAAGTAAACCTTCAGTTTTTTTCTAGATTTTTATTGGTTTGTACTATATTCATGACACTATACATTTATAGCATAAAATATACCAACTCATAAACTGCCTTTGAATTTTGAGTTATCTTTGTTCTGATAGATTTTGAATGTATTAATAGATAGGTAATGCAAAAAGAAAACTTAATTAATGCCCTGGTAAGAGATGAGATTGTAACTATACCTCAACTAACATGCCATGTTGTGTAAAAAAAAAAAAAAAAAAAAAAAAAAAATTCCAGTATTTATAGCACTTAATTTTGAGTGGGGATATAGAAAAACTTCTTGAAAACTATCACCCAAGTTCTCACATAAGGAAGAGCAAGTCTAGGGCAAGATTGGGACAAAAGTGTTTAAGTGTCTGACACTGTTGGTTAGTGAACAAATGAGACATTCAAAGGGCAAAGATTAAAATTTTTTGATAATCTTATTCACATGCTTTATAAAATATGACTACTGTTTGAAAAACAGGAAAAATCTGAGATTTTCTTATACAGTGCTTCGTTTAAAATCTGTTAATCAGGGGCGCCTGGGTGGCTCAGTGGGTTAAAGCCTCTGCCTTTGGCTCAGGTCATGATCCCAGGGTCTGGAATCTAGCCCTGCATCGGGCTCTCTGCTCAGCAGGGAGCCTGCTTCCCTTCATCTCTCTCTACCTGCCTCTCTGCCTACTTGTGATCTCTGTCTGTCAAATAAATAAATAAAATCTTTAAAAAAAAAAATAAAAAAAAATCTGTTAATAATTTCCTAACATCCACAATAGTCAAAAGATCTTAAACATTGTTGAAGATATACCATTATGGATAATACACTCACTGTTTCTTCTCTCCTATACATGCCACTAAGTGCCTGCCACTTAGTAGACACTTAATACAAATTTGTTGAGTGAATACATAAATACATGGTAATTTTTGGTGTAGGAATAATTTTAATATATCAACGAGAATTATTTAATTTCCTGGTCTTTAAACATTTTATTAGAAGAATAAATTCAAGAACTATAGCAATCACAACTTTATTGTTTGTTTGGTAGCCATAACTTCCATGGGTTTTCTCCCATCAGTATAATCACTTAGTCAAAGAAGTTTGATTGAAATATCAAGGAGTTTCTTACCAATGTTCAAGTAATGCATTTTAATTGTGTCCTCGCTCCTTGTGATTAAAACAAACAAAAAAAATACTAATAGGCTGATGTTAAGATAGTAAAATCTAGATAAACTGCCAACCGCCCTCTCACACAGATCATCCTCTCTTGTCCGTTCAGCAGCTGCCCCAACTGAGAAAGCATCTGCGTTGTTGAGAGTCTAGCTATACTACTCCATAATACTGGTGCCTTGGCATCCGTTTCTTGTGGCTACACAGCCTGCAGGGGCTTCAGACTGACTAGCCCCTCTGTCAATTTCATGCCCTAGATTAGCAGAAGCACAGGGAAATATAAATTCCTGGTATGACTTCTGTAATACCCTGAAAATAAAGTTTCTTCTGCATTAATTATCCCCATTTTCTCCCCTTTGTGCACCTCTTAAATAAGATCCATGTGAAACCTACCCAAAAACCCAACACTTTTTGGATTTGGAATCTGGCCCTAGCCCAGGAACAACCCCAAAATCACTCCACTGCAGATTCTCATTAAGGCATGCATCCCTGGTCCTGCAGCTCACTCTCTGCCTATACCCTGCCTTGATCTCCCTGTGTGGTCTCTCAGGCATGCCCTGGAACACCTCTAGGAATTGTGAGTAAAATAAAGAAAACAAACAAACAAACAAAATTCTCTATCTCACTTTGCCTTGTTGTCTTTTTGAACTATAGCTCGCTATCCAACACCTCCATCCTCGGAAACTCTACTCAACAAATGTTCATCTATCAAAATCATAATATACCAGGTTTTGGGTTTTCAAATCTTCAATAACAGCATCAATATGCCCAATATACTTTAAACACCCAACTAAGTATTTGGCTCCTGATAATTGATAGAATTTTGGAAATGTAGGAAATTTAACATAACATAATAAGGTTAATTTTACTTCGATGCCATCTTTTAATAGCCTACGCCTGTAGGTAGGCTGTATTTAGAATGCTCTGTGGAAGGAGGAATCTTGGTCACATTGCTTGCTTTGGCTTTGGAACCTCTTTGTTAACTATTCTAGAATTATAGTGAAGCTTGAGGTCACACTGAAGGATCACTGAGTGACTTGATTCTTCATAGTAAATTGCAGAAATTAAGGAATAATTTTTGACACTTTATTTATTGACCTCATGAAAGCTACTAATATCATTAAAACAACTGGCTTCATGAAGATAGTTAAGTTTAATGGTAGACTTAGTTTTTTGCCCCTGTATCTCTCTGTCACTGCTGAGGTCATTCAGTAAATAGTTATTGACTGGTCACTCTGTGACCAGATTCACAGTTGATGAAGGCATAACAATTAGGGATAAGACATGATTATTCATGTAGCTCAATATTAGTAACTTAAGAGAATCAGATTTAATACTGGGCTCATTTTGACCTCATATGCAGATTCAAGTAGCTCTGTCTCCCTCTTGCTGTCCTATTTCTTGCCTTGATTCCTTATCTGAGGGATCATTTTGAACATGTTTTCTTTCAAATGTTCTTCATGGCTGGACTTCGGATCCTGATCTCAGAATTCATGGCGAGACTTTTCTGCAATATTACATTCTCTATATTAAGTAACCGTCACAAACCATCTAAACATTAGTTATTGCCAAATTTTTTTGATAGTTTCTCTTTCATTCTGAAGCTTCCAGTTATACACTGTTATGGAAACTCATTAATGCAAGGTGCACACCAACTTCAACTCCAATTACTTTTTGACAGTATTAGGACCTTTGCTATAAATTGCAGAGTAGTGATACAAACAGTTTTACAAGGTTGTGGAATGTTTGTGTTAAACACAATCTACTTTGCCTTTTAACCCATAAGATTTTTTTAATTTTTTTATAAACTTATAATGTATTTTTATCCCCAGGGGTACAGGTCTGTGAATCTAACCCATAAGATTTTTGAAACATAGAATCGAGCTGTATTCTTGTCGCTCAGCATTTAAGACATGTTTTTTTTAAATATTTCAATGTTTTAATGCAGAATTATATAAAGTAGGCAAGGAGGATTAATTTTTCTCACTCAAGAATGACTCCACTAGCTTAGCCAGGAGAAGGGAATAATTGTTAGCTATAATTTTCCTCCAGCTTGCCATCACATGCTGCCTCCCAATTGAGTTAACTTCAAAACAGCCCAATGCCAGTGATGGCTTATGTACATTGTCCCCCACAATTCCCATAACTGCATTCTTACTGACTTCTTTAGTAAAGACTCCAGTAGTTGGAGTTATTTTTAAATTGAAATATAATTCACATATTAAAATACCCTTTTAAAGCATACAATTCAGTGGATTATAGTATATTCACAAAGTGGTATAGTTGTCACAACTATCAACGTCCAAAATATTTTTATCACCTGAAATATAAATCCCATACCTATTAGCATTTACTTCTTATCCTTCCAGGCCTTTGAACCAATAATCTCTTTTCTATATTTATGGGTTTGTTTATTCTAAACATTCCATAGAAAAACAAGTATACGATATGTGGTCTTTTCTATCTAGATCCTTTCACTTAGGATAATGTTTTAATGGTTAATCCATATTGTAGCATGGGTTCTTGTCTTTTCTTTTGGCTAAGTAATATTTGGTTATCCCTTCATCAGATTGTGTTCACTTTTCTGACTTTTTTGAATAGTAGTGTTAAAAACATTTAACTAGTTTGTGTGGACATGTGTTTTCAATTCTCTTAGATACATATGTAAGAGTAGAATTTCTGGATCATACGGTAATTTTATGTTTTACTTTTTGAGGAACTGCCAGACTGTTTTCCAAAGTAGCTACACTATTTTATTTTCTGACCAGCAGCATACAAAATTTCCTATTTTTCCACATGAGTGCCAACAGTTCTTACTCTCTGGCCCTTTGTAAACATCCTAGTAATTGTAAAGTGATATATCACTATGATTTTGATTTACCTTTCCCTAATGATGGTGAGTATATCTATCATCCATTTGCAGATCTTCTTTGAAAAAAAGATTCTATTCACGTGTTTTGTCCATTTTATAATAGGATTATTGGACTTTTTACTGTTTAATTCTATTATTTATATATTTTAGATATTAGACCCCTAAGAAGATAAGGAATTTGAGAATATTTTCTCTTCTGGGAATTTTCTTTTCACTTTCTGCATGGTGTACTCTGAAGCACAAAAATATAAAAATCTGATGAAGCCAAATTCATCTTTTTTGTTTGTTTGTTTGCTTTTGTTTTCGGTATCCTGTTTAGGAATCCATTGCATGATCCAAGCTTACGGACATTTATACTGATGTTTTATTTTGAGAGTTTTATCATTTTAACCTCTTATATTTAGATCTTTGATCCATTTTGAATTAATTTTTGTATATACTCTGATGAAAGGTTACATCTACTTTTACATGTGACTATCCAGTTGGCTTCCCAGCGTAAATTGAAAAAAAAAAAAAACCTGTTCTTTTTTGATTGAATTATCTTGGCTCATTTGTCAAAAAATTTTTAATTGAAATTTGTTTGACACACAATGTTATATTATTTTCAGATGTATAACATAGTGATTGGCAAATCTATACATTATGCTATGCTTACCACAAGTGTATCTATCATCTGTCACCATGGAACATTATTACAATACTATGGACTGTATTCTCTATGCTATAATTTTCACTCCTTGGACTTACTCATTCCATATCTCAAAGCCTGTACCTACCACTCCCTTTGACCCATTTTGCTCATGCTCCTTCTCTTTCCTCTGGCAACCATCACTTTTTTCTTTGTATTTACATGTCTGTTTCTGTTCATTGTTTGTCTACTCATTTTTTTAAAAATTGTACCTATAAATGAAATCATATAGTACTTGACTTTCTTTGTTTACTTCCCTCAGTATAATATTCTCTGTGTTCATCCATGTTGTTGAAAATGTCAAGATTTCATTCTTTTTAAATAGTCGAGTAACATTCCATTGTATGTATGTATGTATGTATGTATGTACACACACCACATCTTTATCCACTTATTGTTGGATACTTGGGTTGCTTCCCTATCTTGGCTTTTGTAAATATTGCTGCAATAAACATAGGAATGCATATATGTTTTCAGTAGTCAGCAGTAAAATTACTGGATCATATGGTATTTATATTTTTAGTTTTTTGAGAAACATCCATATTGTTTTTCACAATAACTATATTAATTCACATTCCCAATGACAGTGCACGAGGGTTTCTTTTATGCATATCCTGCCAACTCTTGTTATTTCTTTTCTTTTTTATGCATTCTGGCAGGTGATATCTCATTGTGATTTTGATTTGCATCCCTAATAATGAGTGATATTGAGCATCTTTTCATGTGTGTGATGGCTATCTTTGGAATGTCTTTGTATGTCTTCTTTGGAAAGATGTGCATTTAGGTCCTCTGCCGATTTTAAAATCAGATTGTGTGTGTGTGTGTGTGTTTGCATTGTATAAGTTCTTTACATATTTTGGATATTAACTTCTTTGGATATTTTGGATATTTCCCCTTCTGGGAAATATCATTTGTTATTATCGTTTCCTGTTCAGCAGATAGCCTTTTCATTTTTATTGGTTTCCTTGACTGTGCAAAAAACATCTTTTAGTTTGGCATAGTTCCAATAGTTTACTTTTGCTTTTTTCCCCCTTGCCTCGGAAGGCGCATCTAGAAAATTTGTTGATAAGACTAATGTCAAAGAGATTATGACCTGTGATTTCTTCTAGGAGTTTTATGGTTTCATGTCTCAAATTTAGGTCTTTAAACGATTTTGAGTTCATTTTTCTATATGTCACAAGACAGTGGTTCAGTTACATGTAGTTTTCCCATAACTACTTATTGAAGAGACTGTCTTTTCCCCATTGTGTATTCTTGCCTCTTCTGTCATAGACTAATTGACCATAAAAGTGTAGAACTCTTTCTGCGCTCTCTATTCTGTTCTCTTTATCCATGTGTCTATTTTTGTGCCAGTACCATATTGTGTTAATTACTATAGTTTTGTGAAGTATCTTGAAATCTAAGATTGTATTTCCAGCTTTGTTCTTTTTAAGATTGCTTTGGCTATTCAGGTTATTTTTTAATTCCATACAAATTTTAAGATTATTTGCTCTAGTTCTGTGAAAAAATGCTGCCGGTATTTTGGTAGGGATTGCATTAAATCTGTAGATTGCTTTGGATAGTATGGGCTTTTAATAACATTAATTTTTCCATCCATAAGCATGGAATATCTCTCCATTTGTATCATCATCACTTTCTTTCATCAGTGTTTTATTGTTTTCAGAGTACAGGTATTGCACTTTCTTGGTTAAGTTTATTCTTAGGTATTTTATTCTTTTGGGTGCAATTCTAAATGAAATTGTTTTCTTATTTTCTCTTTCTCCTACTTTATTATCATTAGTGGATAAAATGCAACAGATTTCTGTGTATTAATTATGTATTGTAGAACTTTATTGAATTCATTTATTACTTTTTAAAGTACTTTGGGTTTTTCATATATTGTATTATGTCATCTGCAAATGATCAAAGTTTTACTTTTTTCTTACCAATTTGGATTTGGATGCTTTTTATTTCTTTTTGTTGTCTTATTGCTGTAGCTAGGACTTCCAGTAGTTTGTTGAATAAAAGTGGCAAGAATGGACATCCTTGTCTTGTTCCTGATTTTAGAGGAAAAGCTCTCAGTTTTCACCAGTGAGTATGATGTTAGTTGTAGGTTTGTTATATATAGGCTTTATTATGTAGAGGTATATTTCCTCTAGCCCCACTTTGTTGAGATTTTTTTATTATGAATGGATGGTGTACTTTGTTGAATGCTTTTTCTCCATCTATTGAGCACATTAAATTATATATTTTTTAAAGATTTTATTTATTTATGACAGAGAGAGATAGAGAGGGAACATGAGCAAGTAGGAGCTGGAGAGGGAGAAGAGTCTATTATGGGGCTCAATCCCAGGACGCTGGTATCATGACCTGAGCTGAAGGCAGACGACGCTTAATAACTGAGCTACCCAGGTGCCCTGAGATGATTAAATTATTTTTATCTTGCATTTTGTTGATGTGATATTTCATACTTATTGATTTGCAAATATTGAACCATCCTTGCATTCCCTTGCACTTGATCTTGGTGACTGATCCTTTTAATGTGTTGTTGAATGCAGTTTGCTAATATTTTGTTGAGGATTTGCGCATCTGTCTTCATATGGAATATTGGTCTGTAGCTCTCTTTTTTTGGTAGTGGTTTTGTATGGCTTGGGTACCAGAGTAATGCTGGTTTCGTAGAATAAATTTTGAAGTTTTCCTACCTCTTACATTGTTTGGAATAGTTTGAGGGGATTGGGTATTAACTCTTATTTTGCTTGTGAATTGGTCTGGTTTTGTGTCTGTTAGGAGATTTTTGGTCATTGATTCAATTTTGTTACAAGTAATTGGTCTGATTAGATTTTCTATTTTGTCCAGATTTAGTTTGGGAAGATTGTATATTTCATTTAGTTTGTCGAATCTGTTAGTGTATGATTTTTTTAAACTTTCTAAAATCTTCTCATTTCTTTTGTGTCTCCTCTTTACTTTCTGATTTTATTTATTGGATCCTCTCTTTTTCTTTTTATTTAACTGAGATATGAATGAAATCTTATTTTTTTATTTGTACACTTAGCCACTGTATAATACATCATGGTTTTTGATGTAGTGTTCAATGATTCATTAGTTACACATGACAATCTGTGCTCATCACTCATATGTGGAATATAAGCAATAACACAGTGGACCATAGTGGAAGGGAGGGAAATCTGAAGGGGGAGAAATCAGAGAGGGAAATGAACCATGAGAGACTATAGACCACAGGAAACAAACTGAGGGTTTCAGAGGGGAGAAGGGTATGGGGAGGGGGTAACAAGAGCCTCTCTTTTTCTTAATGAGTCTGGAAACAGATTTACTAATTTTGTTTTTCTTCCCAAATAATCAGCTTTTGTTGTCATTAATCATTGCTTTTTTTTGGTCTTTATTTCATTTATTTTCACCTTGATCTTTATTATTTCCTTCTTTTTGCTCAACTTGGCCTTTGCTCTTATTTTCTAGTTCTCTTAGGTGTAAGCTTAAATTGTTTGAGATTTTTCTTATTTTTTGAGGTAGGCCTGTATTGCTACAGATTTTCCTTTTAAAACAGCTTTTGCTGTGTTTCAAAGATTTGGGACTATCGTATTTTCATTTTCATTTGTCTACATGTATTTTGTTATTTTCTATTTGATTTCTTGACTGAGTCATTTGGTTTTTAGTAGCATGTTGCTTAACTTTCACATATTTATGTTTTTTCCTGATTTTTTTCTTATAATTGTTTTATAGTTTCATACTACTGTGGTCAGAAAAAGTGCTTGATATGACTTTAGTATTGTTAAATTTATTGAGACTTGTTTTGCAGCCTAACATGTGATGTATCTTAGAGAATGTTCTATGTGCACTTGAAAAATGTGTATTCTGCTGTTTTTCAAAAGAATCTTCTGTATAAACTCTTAAGACTGTCTGATCTAATGTGTCATTCAAAGACACTGTTTCCTGGGGGCCTGGGTGGCTCAGTGGGTTAAAGCCTCTGCCTTCAGCTCAGGTCATGGTCCAAGGGTCCTGGGATCGAGCCCCACATCAGGCTCTCTGCTCCGTGGGGAGCCTGCTTCCTCCTCTCTCTCTCTGCCTGCCTCTCTGCCTGTTGTGATCTCTGTCTGTCAAATAAATAAATAAAATCTTTAATAAAAAAAAAAACAAAGACACTGTTTCCTTATTGATTTTCTGCCTGGATGATTTATCCATTGATGTAAGTAGGATGTAAGCAATAATATAATACTATTTTTGTATCACCTTCACTTTCTCCTTTTGTGTCTGTTAATATTTACATTGTATATTTGTATATTACGTTATATATTTTGGTGCTCCTATGTTGGATGCATAGATATTTATAATTTTTAATATCCTTTTATCAGATTAACTCCTTTATCTTTATATAATTCCCCTTTTGTTTATTGTTTCAGTCCCTGTTCAATGTCTATATTGTCTGATGTAAATATTGCTTCTATTCAAAACCATGTCTACCTCTCTTATTTTTCTTGCTGTTATCTCTCTTCTTTTGCAGAAACTGTTCAGTTAGGCTTCATTTCAGGTGGCATTGCTCTGTAAATAGTGTAGACTTGGTGTATCCCTGGAGCATATGTGTTCAGGGTCTTCTTACAACTCCATCTTGGACTCTGGCCCCACCCTTGTCAAAACTTAGTTTGCCATAAATACAAAGGTTAATTACTTTACTCACACATTTCTGTTCCATTCATCTTTATATCTATCCCTATGACAGTACCACACAGCCTTCATTACTGTAGACTTATAGGAAGATTTGAAATTGGGAAGGCTGAATCTTCAAACTTTATTCTTCCTTTCCAAAATTCTCTTGTTTAGTCCCTTGCATTTCCCCATGAATTTTTATATTATCCTTTCAGTTTCTTAAAAAATAGAAAGAAAAAGAAAGGAAGGAAGGAGGAAAAGAAAGAAAAAATAGTATCTAGAATTTTGACAGGGTTCTGTTGAATCTGTACATGAATTTAGGGCATATTGCCATTTTAATAAGCCTTCCACTATATGAACATGGGATATATTTTCATTTATTTAAGTATTTTTAAATTTCTTTCAAAAGTGTTTTGTAGTTTTCAGTGCACAAGTTTTTAGCTTCTTTTGTTAAATTTATAACCTAAGTATTTTATTATTTTTAGTACTTATATAAAGAGAATGGCCTTTTTCATTAATAGTGTATATAAATACAATTAATTTTTGCATTATTTTGTATCCTGCAAGCTTGCTGAACTTCTCTGTTAGCTACAGTGGTTTGTTGTTGTTGTTGTTGTTGCTGCTGTTGTTTCCTTGGGATTTTCTCTACATAAAATTATGGCACTTGTAAATAAAGAAAGAATTACTTTCTTTCTAATCTTGATGTTTTTTATTTGTTTTCCTTTTCAAATATCCCAGGCTAGAACCTTCAGTACAATGTGGAATAAAAGCAGTGAGAGTAGACATCCTTGTCTAGTCCCTGATCTTAGAGTGGAGGCTTTGACCATTTAATCTGATCTTAGCTATGAGGTTTTTATTAATTCATTCAGTCATTAGTATTAGTAGTAGTAGTAATAGTAGTAGTAGTAGTAGTAGTAGTAGTAGCAGCAGCAGAAAATATATCTTACTATGTTGAGAGAGGTGGGGGTTTTTTGTTTGTTTTTCTTCTTCTTTGTTGTTGTTGTTTGTATTCCTACCTGGTGAGTGGTTTTATCCTAAAAATATGCTGAATTTTGCAAAATGGTTCTTCTCTATGCAGATGACCATGTGAAATGTTTTCTTTATCACTATGGTATATTACATTGATGGATTTTATATATTAAATAAACTTGCATTTCTTGTATAAAGCTCCCTGAGACATGATGTAAAAATATTTTTTATATGTTGGTCAATAAAGTTAGCTAGAATGCTGTTAAATATTTTTACTTTTTATTTATTGGGAGGAAGGTGTTGGCCTATAGTTTTCTTGTGCTCTCTTGGTTTGGCTTTGGTATTTGGGTAATTTTGGTTTCATAGAAAGAATTATGAAATACTGATCTTTTGCTTTTTGCTTACAGATGTTTATACTACCTTTATTTATAGTGGCCCAGAATTAGAAATAGCCAAAATGTTTTTCAGTAGGTGAATGGATAAACATTCTGTGGTACACTCATATAATGGAATATTATTCACCTATAAAAGGAGATAAGGTATCAAGTCATGAAAAGGCATGGAGGACACTTAAATGCATATTGAATTTAAGAAGCCAGACTAGAAAAGGCTTTAGACTCTCCATTCTAATTATATGACACTGTGAAGGAAGAAAAACTATAAAGACAGTAAAAAGATCAGTGGTTGCTGAGGTTCAGAGATGGAAGGATAAATTTGAGGGAACGTTAGGACAGCAAAACTATTTTGTGTGATACTATAATGGTAGATCCATGATATTATGTGTTTGTCAAAACTCATAAATCTATATGACACAAAGTGTGAACCCTAAAATAACTATAGACTGTAGTAATATATTGATATTGGTTCATCACTTGTAGCAGATGTAGTACACTAATATAAGATGTTAGTAAAATGGGAAACTATGTGGGAGTGGGAAGAGAAACTCTCTTACTATCTGCTCACTTGTTGGCTAAATCAAACTGTTTTAAAAATAAAGTTTATTAATTTAAATATATTACAGTCTAGTTTATGTTAAAACCTACTGAATCATGGTGGCAGAAAAAAATGTACACATACATTTCCATTCTCTCTTCCATCTATTTGCTTTATTATATGTGAATGAGATTATATATTTATTAATGGTAAGCCCATCAACACAGATTTGTACTTATTGTGTACCTAGTTGTTTCAAAAAATCATTTGGGAGAAAAAATGCATTACAAACAAATTTATGCTATCTTATATATTCACATATGTAGTTACCTTTATATGCATTCTTTACTTTGCATGTACCTTTAAGTTACTAGGTACTTACTACATGAAGTGAATTCACTTCCATCTGATGGAGTTATTGTGCTCATTGTTCAAGAAGCCATCTTAGTGGTATAATAAAACCTGCTCTTGGTATTTTTGCTGCAAATTATGGAAGAGTTCTCCATGTCAGTAAACTCTTTGTTTTATTTTACCTTCCTAGGTCCAAAACCTTCAAGGTACTAATGTATACATTCAGTTCTTAGTATTGCTGGTTTGTATCAGCCAGATATTTCAATTATTTGGATACAGATGTTATTTATTCTTACATGGTAACTATATTTCTCTACTTAGATTATGTTGTTATATAAAGCTAGTTATTGTACATCTAGTGGTGGTAATGAAGAAGGAACAAGCAGATTATGAAGACAAGCAACATCGTTCCAGGAAACAGTATGAGTTGAGATATGTAAAATGTCTTCCTGTGAGGAAAGATGTTTCTGCTTTAGTGGAGAAAAGAAAATTTCCTGTGTTAACCAGGAAAATTTAGGAGGATCTTAACACTCAATATTCTTGGGCTTATTTACCCACATGTGTAATTCCTAGTCTCAGGTTTACCTATTTTTCTCTCAAGCTCTAATATGGACATAGGACTGTCTTAGGGTGAGTGTTTAGTCTCCTGTGCAATTCACTTAAACTCAAAAGCAGATTCTGTGCTTGATTTTAACATCTTGGTCCCCATTGCTGTGCAAGAGTCTGTTTAAACCTGCTCTTGATGACCTTTGCTTTTGAGACTACAGATTAAAGTAACAATTTATAGCTTACTTCTTTTTCTTTTGTTCAGAGCATCCAGAATCATCAAAAGGAGTCAAGCCACTTCTGGTACTAACTGAGGTAGTTGGGCTTCCTAGAAAACTGAACATGAAGTAAAATTTAAGCACTAATACTTTCCTGAGAGGTATGACCAAAGGCAATGCAACTAAGGCAGGAGGGTCCAGAGTGAGATGAGAAAAAAAATAAGGTGATGAGTTTTTGATAAAGGCACTACTTTATAAGGCATAAAGAGACAAAACAGTTTGTTATTTTTTCAGGAAATCTTGGACAGGTAGTACATAAGCCATATATCAGAACAAATCACAAGAGAGATAAATAAAAATAAAATGAATGTATCTTCCATATATCACTTCCCTTTTGTTTCCCCTTGATCAATATTTATTCCATGGAAATTCAACAACTTTGTACTTTCAAGTTGTATCATCTACCCCTTTTAGCACAATTGCTCATTATCAATATTTAACTCTAAGTAGTTGTTCATTATCTCAAATGTGGGGATTTTAATTTGCTGTGTGAATGATAATTTATAGGCTGTAGTATATAACAAATACTTATCAGTATAAGTATTTATACTATATACTTAATCTATCATTTATAACATGATATAGTTCATATATATATATATATACACACACACATATATATACCCTATAACATACTATATGCTTTTATATATGTACTTAATGTATGTATATGAAGACATATATATTAACCCTGGCTAAAAATATCATACTATATACATTTAGCTACCTATAAAGTAAAAATTTAAACTTCACTTAGATATTCAAGGTCTACAATATTATTTCACCTAATTTTAAGATAATAATGTCATGTAAGTAAAATATTTTCTGTGGGTATTTCTACAGGCACATTTTCACATATTAAGAATGCTATCTTTTCTGAGTTTGTTAGTTATTTTTAGTATGGATATGAATTTTATCACATGCTTTTACCATATAGATAGACACTATGAATTTAGTTACTGACATTTTGTTCAGCAGTTTTCTAATTTCATGACTTATATATACTTAAATAAAAGTAAACACCAAATTTAAAAAACTATATTTTTGATTTGTACTATCCTTTTCAGGCTTTGATATCAAGGTTTTTCTAACCTCATAAAAGGAGTTGAATAATTCATTTTTTAATATATGCAGAAGTATGGAAATTGGTAAACTTGGGGAAAATATTCTGCATATATAGTAAAGTGCAATGAAAAATCCAGGAACTATAGAATTAAATATTTTTTTACCTGAATAAAATTTTATATCTGTAAGCTGTAGCTACTATCAGCAAAAAATAAAACCCTTCAGTTTTGATTAGAGAAATTGAAGGATTATGAATTTATTTTCACTTAGATATCTGTGTTGAAGTTAAATATTTATAAGCTTAAACACTATGAATTTTCAGTGTTAGAAATTTTTTTGATGGGCATTCTTTGTTGACAGATTTTTCTCTACCCAATTAAACCATTTTAATAGTACAGGGTCAGAGAGGGGGATATCTATGAAAATAACTACAATGTTTTCTTACCTACTGACCATTTCAATAAGAAGTATAACCATGACTAGTTTTATTAAATTATCCACTAGAGTGTATGGTTTTTAACATTTTAGATAGCAGTGAACTTCATGCAGCATTATATGCCCTAAAGTCTGTGACAGCCTTGTGAATTACACTATTTTAGAGTATCAAAAAACAGTAGTACACTCTTAGTATAAGTCTTCCAAATTCTAGTAATGTTATATTGTATGATTAATCTAGTAAAACTGGTCTCGCTTTTTATTTCTTTATTAGAAATTTTTAATTTTAAATTAATGTTGCTGATCCAGGGGACAGTATTTCAGTTAAAAGTTCTAAACCTACTCTAAAGACTCTAAAAAAATTTCATACAACCCCAGATATTCAGAGCTATTTGGCAGATGCTGAAGATAGGTAAGAAAATGCAAAGCAACTTAACTTACAAAACAAATTCTACATCCCCCTACAAGTTGAACCAATGACTATTTTCAATTTGAAGCACTCTTAATATAGATAACTTATTGAAATAAACTAGCTTATTGAAATAAACTAGTCCCTCAGTTACCTGAACCTCTCAATGAAATCTCATACATTTTGATGAACAATGAAGAGAACATTTGTACAAGGGATTCCCACATTTGTGCTACTGGCTTATTATTGCTGCAAGAAACTGAGGCAAGTGGGGGTAGTTATCACTGCTGCTTCCCTAGAATTTAAAATGTGACTACTTGTGGTCTCAGTCACTCCCTTGTTGTGGGAATAGAATTTGAGTTTCTTTTGTGAGAGACAAAAATCACCTGGACATACAGACCTACAGGAGACAAGGAAAGAGGTGAAGGAAACAAGAGTTGGAGGGCAGAGGTGTATGTGCATGTGTAGGCATGCCTGTGTACATGTAATTGTGGGTGTGCATGTATGTACTAGTTCAGAGAGATTAAGACTGCTAATAGTTGAGCAGTTCAGAGTTTACACAAGGTTTTCTTTGCAACACTTGATCATATCTGGATGTACTTAGGGACATGGAGCCTTCTACCTATACACAATAGATATGTATTTAATTTCATAATGTATTAGGCACCAGCCAAGGAATAACTAGCTAGTTAAGTTTTGTCTTTTGTTTAAATTTGTCCCAATAGTTTGAGGATGCACCTTTAGAGCTCTCTTGGCAAATTTGTGTTTTATGTCTTTGAGAGCACCTCCATTATGATACACTTATTTGAAAACCTTAATTTCAACATAGGGTACTTTTTTTTTTTAAGATTTTATTTATTTATTTGACAGACAGAGATCACAAGTAGGCAGAGAGGCAGAGAGAGAAGGGAAGCAGGCTCCTCACTGAGCAAAGAGCCCGATGCAGGGCTCGATCCCAGGACCCTGGGATCATGACCTAAGCCGAAGGCAGAGGCTTTAACCCACTGAGCCACTCAGGCGTCCCTAACATAGGGTAGTTTTTAAAAATCATATTTCAAAGATTACTTCTGTATGTATCCAGCCTTCCAATATTAAGATAATATTGAATATTTTAATTGTAATCTTAATTTTAGGGAAAGTATTTGCTTATAAACAGGACTTTCTTTTAAATGACCATATTCTGAGGGACACATGGGTGGCTCAGTATGTTGAGCACCTGATTTCAGCTCAGGTCATGATCTCAGGGTCCTGGTAGTCCTGATGGTCCTGATGGTTGTGACCATCCCTGAGTCATCAGGCTTCTAGCTCAGCAGGGAGTCTGCTTGTCGCTCTGTCTCTCCCCATCCTGCTGTTCTTGTTCTATCTCTCAGATAAATAAAATCTTTGAAAAAATTAAATAAATGATCATATTCTGAATATCATTTTTTGATTTACAGTAGTAGCTGGTACTTACAGAGAATTTTGCTCCTTATGATTTAGGTCATTTTCAAATTGTGGCTCTTTTAAAGCAATAGTTCAAAAACAATTTAGAAAATAAGCTTTAAGCAAATTCAGCTGTATCATCTGCTTACCGGGTCTATGAATTTGGGTAAATATTTCACTTTTCTGAGTCTCATTTCCTTCTGTAAAGTAGAAATAATACTTTAAAGTGTGGTTGTGAATGTTATAGGAGATATCACATAGAAAAGAGTAAATAAATTGAGCTATTTTTTTCTATGCATATATAGAGATATATGTAGTCTTCTGGTAGTCAGTAAGCAATTTGATACAATTTGCAATATTTGAATGGATAGGCTTAACCTTAAGAACTGTGGGATGTATCTTGATTTAGATGTATCTTAAAATCAGACTCTTACCTATAGGCTATCATTGTTTTCAGTATCATTTCTCAGCATTTTCATGAAAGAGAATATGGGCAAACATTGCCAGTATTTAGACAACCAATCAGATATTTCATACATTTTCTCACCCAAATTCCATGTGTGGTTTTGATAAGGACATGATCTATTACTTCTTAAAATTGGGATCTACTGATGAAAGAGATACCTAGTAATGCACATTCATTCTGAAATAATGTTTCATGAATAAAGACACTGTTACTTAAGGAGTGATTTATGTTCATGATAAATCTGCTGTAACTGTGACTTCATTTCTCTCCCTTTTCTTTATCTTTTTCCAAAATTTTATATTCCATTGCACTTGAACTTGTTTATAAGTCAGGCATTTGTAGTGTTTCCTTCTTAGACTAGAGCTCACTGAGATGTTGCGATACAACATTTTCAAGTCAGTTTGTTAAAATTTAATGCATATTTATCATCTTTTCAATTTTAGCTCACCAAACCATAGGTGCAAAGAAGCAGTGCTTGTGCTGTTTAGGCTCCAACTATAGAAGTAGATATATATTTCCTCAATTAATTCACTCTGCCTTTACCCATACATATCTTCTGATGTGTTGGTATGATAATCTTGACTTTATTCTTCATTTGAATTTGGGTGTGGATATCTTTTGTTGTTATTTCTTTTTAATTTTATGTTAACACTTAAATATTGCTGACAATTTAGATGTTTGATTTCTGTGATTTATCAATATGATCATTAAAATAAACAATTAATTTAATTCCTATTTATATCCTCTTGAAAATAACATATACATAGTTTATAAATAGTAGTAGCTCTTAATAGTATTTTTAATAGAGTTGTTTTTCTCAAATTAAGAATAATGAAGGGCAGGAACACAAAGGAATTCAATCTTGCTTAGCTTACCCATCCATATCCTGTATATAACCTTTACTGGTTTTTCCAATGCTATGGGAAAAACACAATTTCTCTCATAGGCCCCCCCCAAACCCTGAACCAGTCGTCATCGTCATTACTAGCTTTTCCAGCCTTAATTGCATGGCAATCCTAGTGGTTTTCTGTATTTCCCTTATTTCCCTTTTCCTTCCCACTACAAGTTATTTGCAAGTTTTTTTTTTTTTCTACGCCTGAAACTCTCCATACCCCACCTCAGCTCTGTAACTCTTACCTAACTCTCAGATCTTGGCCATTTTTTTAGGACTTCTCAGTGACGTACTATTTCATTTCCTTCAGAGGTCAAACTACTTAATAATAATACAGACTTAAAGCATTGTATTCTTAAATTGCCTCCTTCATGATTAACACAGTTGTAATTTTACATTAGGTGATTATTTGGTATTTGTATTTACTATTTGACTATAAGCTTATTTGTTAAACAGATGTATGAATAGATGTGTGAAACTAGTTTATACCTTCCATAGATCAAACACAGTACTAGTGTGAACAAACAATACCTCTTTTACCCAAACAGATTAGTGAGAGAACTCCCATTTTATTATAAATGTTGTAAATATGGCCAGTAAACTGGGTGTTTCCATGTTTATACCAAGTTCTAAAACTCAGTATTGGTAGATGAATGTTTATAAGTGCCAACCTATTTAATTTTAAAAAAAAAAGTTTAAATTGTGGAATTATTTGGAAGTTATCTGGACCACAGACTATAAGCTAAACTTTCCTTACCTAAATAATAAGAATTTTCATATCAGCGTTGAGTGTTTATTATCTTTCATGAGCATCAAAATTCTATTTCCCAAAGATGACTGAACATCATCTGTTGATATTCCAAATACCTTAATTCCTAATTCCCAAACAAAAATGTATTTATTTTTGTACTCCTAATATTTATTGCTTCTTTATATCCTCACAACTAATGTTGTAGAGTTGTCCTTTTCTATTTTACCTGAACTATTCTAATAATTTTGCAAAATATTATTGCTGAGCCACCCCTCCCCCATCCCTTCACTACTGAAAGATATAACATGCTCCCATCAATAACAGTGGGTTCTTTGGGTGTTGAGTTTGATAAGTTCTTTATAGATTTTGGACACCAGCCCTTTATCTGATATGTCGTTTGCAAATATCTTCTCCCATTCTGTCAGTTGTCTTTTGGTTTTGTTAACTGTTTCCTTTGCTGTGCAAAAGCTCTTGATCTTGATGAAATCCCAATAGTTCATTTTTTCCCTTGCTTCCCTTGCCTTTAGCGATGTTCCTAGGAAGATGTTGCTGCCATCAAAAGAAATGAAATCTTGCCATTTGCAATGACGTGGATGGAATAGAGGGTATCATGCTTAGTGAAATAAGTCAATTGGAGAAAGACAACTATCATATGATCTCCCTGATATGAGGAAGTGGAGATGCAACATGGGGGGTTGAGGGGGGTAAGAAAAGAAGAAAAGAAACAAGATGGGATCAGGAGGGAGACAAACCATAAGTGACTCTTAATCTCACAAAACAAACTGAGGGTTGCTGGGGGGAGGGGGATCGGGAGTGGGGGATGGGGTAATGGACATTGGGGAGGGTATGTGCTATGGTTAGTGCTGTGAAGTGTGTAAACCTGGCGATTCACAGACATGTACCCCTGGGGATAAAAATACATTATATGTTTATAAAAAATAAAAAAAAATTAAAAAAATAACAGTGGGTTACTAAAGCAATAATTTACAATAAGGGATGCCTCACTGGAATGGGAAGGAATGTATCAGAATACCCACACATGGGAATTTCATATAACTTAATGTCCCACTTTTATATTCAGAAGCATCTCCTGTTACATGCAAGAAACAACAAGTTCAACATGCAATAAGTTAAATAAATAGAAGTTTTCATTTGTTTTTAACATGAGAATCCTGGAAGAGGGTTGCTATAGAAAATCCAAGGCAATCAGCTCCTGGCAATTTTCTTGGAAATTATGGACACACAGTGGTTATGGCACTTCAGGAATTATCTCATTATTTGAGACAGGTAGAATGGGGGTAGGGGGAAGCATTGGCAATATGTACCTTGAATAAAGAAATCCCTCACGGAAGTTTTAGGCAGACTGATATTTATACTTATTGACCTGAACTGTCACATGCATACCCCTTGTTTCAGGAAAGACAAGTTAAGTGGGTGTTATTTTCTTATCTACTATTAGGAAGATAGGAAAAAGTGATTGGAAATAGGGGTTGAGTTGACCAATTCCTGGAGTCCTTTATGTCAATCTACAATACTATAGATGTGTCTCATGTATATTGAGAATCACTGTGTGATAGCCCTAACTCCTCTCCTTTTACTCACCAATTCATTCTTTCTCACCACCAACAAAGTGTCTTTTCCTTAAAATAATGATCATGTTCATTCTACCTAAAATATATAGTGCCTTTGTTTTCAATGCAGCAATAATTTAGAAAGTTGTGCCGTTAAAGGCACAATAATACATGTTAGACTCAAAGGTGTGCCATTTAAGAAAATTATTTTAATTCCAGTGTAGTTAACATATAGAGTTATATTAGTTTCAGGTATATTATATAATGATTCAACAGTTCTATATATTACTCAGTGCTCATCATGATATATGTACTCTTTAATCTCCATCACTTATTTCCCTGATCTCCATTCCCCCCTGTCCGCCCCCACCAAACTGTGTCCTATCTGGTAACCATTAGTTTATTCTCTATAGTTAAGAAACTGTTTTTTGGTTTGTGTCTCTCCTTTGCTGATTTTTTTCCCTTAATTTCCACATATGAGTGAAATCATATGGTATTTGTCTTTCTCTGATTGACTTATTTATCTTATCATTGTACTCTCTAGCTCTATTCATTTTGTTGCAAATAGCAGGATTTTTTTCTTTTCGTGACTGAATAATGGTCCAGTGTGTGTGTGTGTGTGTGTGTGTGTGTGTGTGTGTGTATACACACCACTTCTATATCCATTCATCTTTAGATGGACACTTGGACTGCTTCAATAGCTTGTGTATTGTAAATAATGCTGATATAAAGAAGGAGTGCATGTATCACTTTGAATTAGCTTCTTGTATTTTGCCAGTAAATACCTAGTAGTGTAATTACTGGATTATAGGGTAAGTCTATTTTTAAATTTTTGAGTAAACTCCATACTTTTTACTACAGTGGCTGTAGCAGTTTGCTTTACTACCAACAGTGAAAGAGGGTTCCTTTCTCTCCACATCCTTACCAACACTTCTTAACTTCTCATGCTTTTTAATTTTAGCCTTTTGGACCAGTGTGAGGTGATATGTCATTGTAGTTTTGATTTGCATTTCCCTGATAATCAGTGATGTTGAGCATCTTTTCATGATCTATTGACTATCTAGATGTCTTCTTTGGAGAAATGTCTTTTCATGTCTTCTTCCTATTTTTTAATTGAATAATTTGTTTTTTGAGTGTTGAGTTGTATCAGTTCTTTATCTATTTTGGATACTAACACTTTATTGGATATGTCATTTGAAAATACCTTCTCCCATTCAGTATGTTGTCTTTTAAATTGTTTTAATTGTTTAATTCTGCACAGAAGCTTTTTATTTTCATGTAGTCCCAGTACTTTTTTGGTTGTTTGTTTTTGTTTTTTATTTTTTGTTTTAAATTTCCCTTGACTCAGGATACTTACCTAGAAAAAATGTTGCTAAGGATAATTTCAGAGAAATTACTGCGTTTGTTCTCTTCACATCTCACATTAAGGTCCTTAATCCATTTTGAGTTTATTTTTGTGTATGGTGAAAGAAAACTGTCCAGTTTCATCCTTTTGCATGTTTCTCTCTAGTTTTCCTAACCTGATTTGTTGAAAAGCCTTTTTCCTATTGTATATTCTTGACCCTTTTGCCGAAGATTAATGGATCAAATAAATATAGGTTTATTTTTGGTTGCTCTGTTCTGTTCCCTTAATCTGTGTGTCTATTTTTGTACCAGTCCATATTATTTTGATAACTATAGTTTTTAATAGAATTTCATGTCTGGAATTGTGATACCTCCAGTTCTATTTTTTTTTTCCAGGATTTCTTTGGCTATTCAGGGTCTTTTGTGGTTCTATAGAAATTTTAGGATTTTTTTTTTTTAATTCTGTGAAAAATGTTGCTAATATTTTGAGAGGGATTGCATTAAGTGTGTAGGCTGTTTTGGGTAATAGAGTCATTTGAATAGTATTTGTTCTTTCAATTCATGAGCATAAATGTTGCATTCTTTCTGTTGTCTTCACTTCATTCATCAGTGTTTTATAGTTTTCAGACCTCAGATTTTTCACCTTTGTGGTTTATTCCTAAGTATTTTATTATTTTGGGATGTAATTTTAAGTGGGATTGTTTTCTTAATTTCTCTTTCTGCTGCATCATTACTAGTTTATAGAAACACAATTCTTTTGTGTGTAGTGATTTTTTTATCCTGTGCCTTTACTGAATTCATTTATCAGTTCTAACAGTTCTTTGGTGGGGGCTTTAGGGTTTTTATATATAGTATCATGTCATCTGCAAATAGTGAAAGTTTTACTTCTTCTTTTCCAGTATGGATACTTTTTATTTCCTTTTGTTGTCTGATTATTGTGGCTAGGACTTCCACTATTGTGTTGAATAAAAGTGGTGAGAGTGGACATCCTTGTCTTGCTCCTGAAGTTAGGGGACAGCTCTCAGTTTTTCTCTATCTGGTGTGATGTTCGCTGTGCGTTTTTCATATATGGCCTTTACTATGTTGAGGTATATTCCCGCTAAACCAACTTTGCTGAAAGTTTTTATCATGAATGGATGTTGTACTTTGTCAATGTGTTTTCTGCATCTGTTGAAATGATCATATGGTTTATGGATTTTATGTATCACGTGGATTTATTTGTGAATATTAAAACATGCTTGCATCCCAGAAATAAATCCCACTTGATTGTGCTAAATGATTTTTTTTATTTTTTATTTTTTATAAACATATAAAGTAATTTTATACCCAGGGGTACATGTCTGTGAATCGCCAGGTTTACACACTTCACAGCACTAACCATAGCACATACCCTCCCCAATGTCCATTAAGCCAACCCCCTTTCCAAACCCCCCTCCCCCCAGCAACCCTCAGTTTCTTTTGTGAGATTAAGAGTCACTTATGATTTGTCTCCCTCCCGATCCCATCTTGTTTCTTTTCTTCTTTTCCTACCCCCCTAACCCCCCATGTTGCATCTCCACTTCCTCATATTAGGGATATCATATGATAGTTGTCTTTCACTGACTGACTTATTTCACTAAGCATGATACCCTCTAGTTCCGTCCACGTCGTTGCAAATGGCAAGATTTCATTTCTTTTGATGGCTGCATAGTATTCCATTGTGTATATATACCACATCTTCTTTATCCAATCATCCATCGATGGACATCTAGGTTCTTTCCATAGTTTGGCTATTGTAGACATTGCTGCTATAAACATTCGGGTGCACGTGCCCCTTCGGATCACTACGTTTGTATCTTTAGGGTAAATACCCAGTAGTGCAATTGCTGGGTCATAGGGTAGTTCTATTTTCAACTTTTTGAGGAACCTCCACGCTGTTTTCCAGAGCG